>JAWWLR010000054.1:36127218-36137519 GCA_035041075.1 Acraspis erinacei
ATTTTCCTTGGAACCTTATATGAATTAGAGTTGGGTAAGTAGGTAGAAAATAGCATGATTTTGCGAACACACTTTCGTCGAATTTCTGGAGGATCGTATTGCGTATCCTGAGGAAGCCCATTAGGTATGAGAATAAAATCCCAGGAGGTGTGAGTTCAGCAGTTTGTTAAGCTGCTCTTGCTTTCTCTTTCTCTTTGCCACACTCGCCCTCTAATAAACGTCCTGGTACTCCCGAGAAACCCATTTTCAACATTCACCGCCTTTTCTCATTTGGCCCTTCTTCACATCCGAATCGAATCGGTACCCATGCTGAATATACACAAAACCACATGGCTAGCACACATCTGATTTTTCAAGAAAAAATTCTATTTCCATTATTTTATAGCTTTTTATTCATTGAAATGTATCCACCTTCATGCTCAACTTTTTTATGCGGAAATTAAAGTGCCTGTTCTTGTGATTTACAAAGGTGATCGAATGATATTTCACTCCCTTTTTATGATTTTCTGTATCTTTTAGTGCTTCAACTGTTGGAAATGTAATAGTTTTGACAGTATCAATGTGGTTTTTTTGAATTAAATAAATTTTCTTGACAGTTTTGTGAAATAAGGCTGCGGTGTAGTGTAAGGCCGTTTTTCACCAGAAATTTCCGAATGAGCTGCGATGTATGTATGTATGTATGTATGTTTTTTATACATTCAATATTAATTTTTACTAATGGATCGATGCTTAAGGGAATTTTTAAAATTATTTATTATTGTTCATAACTATTTTCTCTTATAGAATAGGAATTTTCAACTTTCCATAGACTAATGAGTTATAAACCAATAGCTATTAAACATTGAGGAAAATCATTCTGTTAAGCAATCTTTTTCTTCCGTAGATAATTTTTTCTTTGAATAAAAACTTCAAATTTGATCCTTTAGCTGTTGTTTCCCACTAGAATTTATAGCAGAGATTTTTATTTATTTTTAATTATTTATTTATGTAGATTACCATTTTTTTAAAGATCGGCTCCTCCAACCTACTACAAATTATTCCACCCTTTGTATTTATCTCTAGTGAAAAATAGCCTTTTTTAATTAACATTTTTAAAAAAATTAGCGAAACAGCAAAAATACTTTTTTCTTAAAAAAGTGGAAAACTATTTAAGAAGTTTTTCTAGTTAATGGGTACTGCTTCATTACCCTATAATAAGATAGTTATGAGCAATAATACATTGTTTAAACAATTATACTGGTGAAATTGCATGAAAATTTTTTAAGTGAAAGGTGGGAAAAATGTTTAAGCTTCCAGAATAACACGCAATTTTCTAGTATTATTAAAAAATATGTTTATAATGAAAACCAAATTGCTTAGACTATTTATTTTGTTAACTTTAATTTCTAATTGCCTTCTCAATTTTTCTTTTCTTTTTTAGGAAAATTTCTATCTTTCTTCAAATTACAATATGAAAATTTTATGGTGGTTGTTCCGCTTTGGTCGTTGGATTCGTAATTTTATTTTCAGAAATTCTGTGCATTCATTTAATTATCTACTGATCGGTAGGAAGTAATGTTTTATGTGTTATAAGTGAATTGTAATAAAAAAACACAAAAAATAATATTCGTGCGAAGCGCTCGCAAAGCCCGATTTTTCTTGTATACAGGTGTTTTTGGGACCCCATAAAATTGTTTAATGGAGATGGAATTCAAACCGTAATTTTTGATTTATATTATTTTGCTAATTTTCATGATAAATTTTTGGGGTAAATTTATCAAAGTCAAAAGTTTGAAGCGTTAAGTGAAGCGAACAAAACATTATAAAGTTTTAAACAAAATAACCGTAAAATGGAAGAATATTCAAACTAAAAATGTATAATTAAAAAAATCAAATTAACAAAATTCTTACAAATTGAAATAAATTTTTAAAGTAATACACTTTTCACAGACTACTTTTGTTATAAGTAACTATACTGACCTTCACTACTTTATACGATAAGATTGAAGATTTTGAAAGACATTGACCTAAACTTAAGAATTTACATAAATACACAATGCTTATATTAAAGCCGGCAACATGACTTTCGTATCTACATGACTTATGTTAGCCTACAAAAAATTTAAATTGTAAAATATTAAGTTGAACAGAATTGGATTTTATGATTTCAAATTAAATAATATTTTACATTTATAGCAATTGCAGCAATTTGCAACATTTAGGAATTAAACTATAAAAATTTATAATAGCATAAGAAGGATAAATAAATGATCATTACTTCGGAAATAATTCACGTTTAAAGTAATATTGAAATTGTATATTTTTTGCATAATTTGCATACAAAGTTGAGCAATCAACAAATAAAACAATTCATCAAAAAATTTAAATCAGAATTTATTAATATTATTCACTTGATATAAAACTTGGCGCAAATGTTCTCTGCAGCTGAAAATTTATTAAAAGTGCTCGCGTTTTCTTGGAAATTTGTTCAAAGGATTCAAGGAATAGATACTGTGTTGGTCCTTAAAATACAATCTATACATGTAAGAAAAATATGGTTTAAAATCATTGATTATAATACACGCGGAAAGTAGTTTTTGGTAGAAATTATCCATCAGCGTTAAGCACAACCGCCAGGATTTATGGTTTTGCAGGGTCCAGGCGGTTTTTGCATTTGCCCCACTAAAACAGTTAATTATGTTTGTTATTAATACAGGCAATTAAAGGAAAATCTGATGAAATTTTTTTCATTATCTTCTGACAACAATTTCTTATTAACCACGTGATTTTCGATTTATCAAGGATATTTTCTTATCTCTTGCCTACGCATAGCCATGGTTATCATTTCTGGTTTACAATTTTTTATTATAAGATCTAAGAATGTATTCTAAATAAATCATTTTTGTTTGCAACTTACGGTGCTCACAACCCGTTTCGCAAGTAGCAGGACAACCATCAAGAGTACAATAACCTGATGGTGCTGTGCGACCCTAAAATCATACAATTTTTGTATTCAATTTACATGTTTCCTATAAGCATCATGGTTTCACTTTCAAAAATATAAAACGAAAATAGTTTACACTCACTTTGCAGAATTTTATACAATTAGCTGTAGTAGGCTGATTACCATGATTTTTGTCAGGAAACAGGAAAGTTATGTATGAAATAAGATATGCCTTGATATTAATCTTTTTAATGATGATTATTTCATTATTACATCACACTCAACTCCCGAGATAAGCCCGGTTTCGGAAAGGGCTTGCATCAGCCTAGAGCCTATCTCGGGAGAATTCAGACTTAAACAGACAGGGCTAAATTTTCTTAAAATATGTAATCAATTGAGCAAAAACGAAACCAGCTGTAATGAACTACTTCTTCGCGACTTTGAAATTGTTGTGATCAATTATTAAACATGAAATTCGTAAATTTCAACTTACCGCATAAGCACCAGAAAAGAAGAAAGCCATTAAGGTTGCAATCGCTTTAAAAGTAAAATATGTCAAAATTATCTTCCATATGAATTTTTTGATAAAAAAGAGTGTCATGTCAAAATACAAATACATTTTTTAATCTCCGCCAAGTTTCAATTAATTGTAAAATCAATAATTAGAAATATACAGCCTCGAGAAAAAAAGATAAAAATATACCCTAAAAATAAAAGTTTTTTACATTTATATATGTTAGTAATGATAAGGTGATATGATAGTATATAAAAAATAATAATTCAGAGTCCGATATGGCTTAGAAGTTTTCATCAGTCTTGAGAAAAGGAAATAATGGGGCTTAGGAGGTTTGGATGATGCAACATTCAGTTTATATTAAAATACGTTTTTCTTTCTTACCATTTTTAGTCAAAAAGCTGGAATAACAACGTAAAATTATAAGATTATTATTAGAGTTCAATATTTCTTAAAAGCAAGTGCTCCCTTTCATCAGTTTTGAAGAAAGAAAACATATGGGCGCTGAGGATCTTCTGACGAACCAACACTCGTTTTAAATTTATAATAAAACTTTTCTTCGCAATTTCTAATCTGAATACAGGAATTACAGCATGCCATTAATAAATAATGATTCAGTCTAATTAAAATTTGGTCCAAACAGTTTTACAGGTAGATGAGATAGGGTCACGTGATGAAAATAAGTCAAAGAAACATTTGCGAAAAATTTTTTTTTTTTTTGGGAAGTTCTCACATGAGACCCTTTAAATATAAGATACTATGAAGAAACTTTTCATTATTTCCATGTTTTATTTATCTATATATATTTCAGGAATATCACTTACTTAGCAAAATCGCAAATATTCCATTTCTCCTCATCTTAGAAAATGTAGAAAATCTTCCCTATTAATACGTACATAAGCGTACGGACGATCCGGACTATCCAAAAATGTATTCTCGGCCTATACTTTATGCCTTTAGTTTACATTGAAAAAGCAAACTATAATTTCGTTAGACCTCAACAAATTTCTTACTAGAGCTTACAAGCGAGCGAAATATGTACTGTATTTTTATGAAGTTTTTTATAAGAGTTGTTTTGAGTTGAAGATTGCGAATCTAAATTCAATATTGGCCTCAAACGATATAAAAAAATTCATCTGTCCATTCTTTGCAGTTAATGGTGTTTTTTTCAAATAACAGCAGTCATGTGTTGTCACAAAGCATTTAAAATTCCACCTAATCAGTCACGAAGAGAGACGGCGAGACAATATCGACGTAAAAATACGAATTCCGTAAAACCTAGTTCTAACTGTTGAAAACGCAAACTAATAGACAGTATTTATAAAAAATAGTTTAAACTGGGCAAAGCCGAAGAGTTATTGCGAAAGATTTTCTTTGAAATCTCCAATTACAAGAAAGCTTATATCTTATTTGTAATTGACAACCATGCAAAAGTGTAGCACTGTTTGGAGGAGTGTGAAGGCGTGGAAAGGACTGGGATAAACACGGAGATATTTTTGCTTGAAAGGGGGGACAAAAGGGCAGTAGCATGGGTGAAGGGGTAGTTGGGTAAGATGGAGAAGAAAGGATGAAGAGGAAAGGAGAATGAAAGATTGGAAATAGGAGAGGAAGTATATCTAAGAAAATTTTAAATGCTGTGAATAGTAAATAAGGATTAGATGTTAGCCGCGCAAGCAGATTCTGGCAATACGAGGCAAACCGAGAAATTACAAAAATGCTTCGATGCGAGGCGGAGCGAAGAGAAGCACGGAAGGCTAGGCTATGAAAGCAAGTGGTTAAGAGATAAGGTGTGGAATAATTTTAGTTTTTAAGACGTAGTTGTAAGAAAATTCTGTAAAAAATGGAAGTGTAAGCAATTTAATTTTTTAAGGCCCACAG
Organism: Acraspis erinacei; assembly: GCA_035041075.1. Taxonomy (NCBI): domain Eukaryota; kingdom Metazoa; phylum Arthropoda; class Insecta; order Hymenoptera; family Cynipidae; genus Acraspis; species Acraspis erinacei. The sequence continues at coordinate 36,132,534 of JAWWLR010000054.1, forward strand.
GTTGAAAAATAAAAGTTTATCTACGTATCTAAAATTGAAAAGGTGCAAATTACTAAACTCCTGTACATATTTAAAATAAATGAAATTTCTTGCAGAGCAAGGTGGAGGCATTTTCCAAGACTTAATTAACTTTTTCTCTAAGGAGAATAATATTTAAAAATGTTTTTTCCAAAGTATTTTATTCAAGATTCTAAGACTTAATTAGCTTCTTAATATTCTAAATGAAGCCGTTTTTTGTACGCGCTCGGCCCCTACTTTAAATAATTTTTATTTTCCAGATGTAACATGTGATGGTCCTGATCCTGAACCACCACGATTACTATGACGATTATAAACACGTTGAAGATTATAAGTCTCTTCTGTCCACAAAGGAACTGGGCCTTCATAGAAGCCTAATTCTCCAACAGCATAATCAACGTCATCATTAGGAAGTAGCATTGTGCAAAGAACGGGAAAACTTTTTGGGACTGGGTGAAAGGCGAGCTTATTGGATACAAGATATGTTTTCCCTAATTGTATAAAATAGCAACTCTGATTTAAATGTTCCTTATCATCAATCTGCATAGGCGCAAGATCAGCATAAAACCTCCGGCCATCCGGCAATTTTACTTCAAAGCGATACCGTGCACCATAAAGATTTGGTACACCTGAAATATATAGATGTCCAGCAAGAACACCCATACCTTTAAGATACACAGTTACATAGCTTCCTGCCTGAATATGATAGTTATGAGCTACACCATTCTTGTTTGATCCAAAACTCAACATTGCATCAAGTCCTGTAAAAAAACAGAGATATATGAAACTTTTGTTCACCGGAAACCTAACCGACAGTAACTAGATAAGCAGCAAGAATCCTGCTTCGGGAATCTGTTATACTCAGGCCCGTGGCACTCTGAAATGAAAGTGACATTAAAGTCATTACAATTGTTTTTGAAGATCACAATCTTTTTTTGTGCGCATTGAAAATAATTAAAAATTAATAATTGTACTATAAGAAAAATTAAAACTTAAAGCCTGATTTAGAGTAAAAATGTAATCGAAAATATGAAATTATCCATTTTTTTAACGCAAATTATTTATACCACAAATTTGGTAATGAACATTAATAATATAATCTCTTAATATTATAATCAAAACAAATTTGAAACCAGTTTAAAGTTATTAGAACAATTAAATCAATATTTATTTATTCCATAAATATAGTGAAATATTTTTATACAAAAAATATTTTCAATGTTTAAAGTTGAAAACTTTTTCATTGATTGTTATTTTAAATTTTAAAAATATTTTTAGAAACTTTGAGCATTAAAAATACTTTGTATAGAAATAATTGATTATTGAATTTTTCATAAAATATTGCTTGGAAAACCGAATGCAGCAATTTGAAAAATTCAAAATCGCTGGTCTAAAGAAGACTAACTTGGGTCTTGGAGCAAAAGAAAAGCGGGCAAAACTTACTGCAACTTAAATTATTTAAATGCGCAAACGCAAATAAACATTCTGTGTAGAGGCCGTTCATAAAACACACCACATACCATGCTTGTTGTTTGTGTTGTTTGTTCTAATGTGGGAGGGGGGGCGTGAAGCAACCCCCCCACTGGCGCTCAAGCTACAAAGCCTATTGAGGCACACCCGTGTTTGGTCTCAAGGTAGTACAACGAATCCGGCCATCTTCGTCGAGTGTTTTTGGAGCTCGGTTGTTTTTTGTTGTAACCAACTTGTCACCGGTAAACAAAGTGAGCCCCGCCAGCTATGCAATCCGCAAGCCTCCCTAGCAGACTAGGGTGGGGCAGTGCTGCCAGACTATCCGGTGACCGAGTCGCCGCTGTGGAGCTCTGAGGGAGCCTAAAGTCGCCAAAAGTTCCTACAGATGGCGCTCGTGCCCTGCGCGAGTGTCGCTTCTTTCTTTATCTATGAAAAGAGAGCCCCGTCTGTTTAGTCTATGGTCCTAGTCCCCCACCAGATTGCTTCTGCTATCTCGTGTGTGGAATTCAGGTGTATCTGCTTTGTTCTGTTTTCTCCCCACCTGGCCTACCTGAGCCGTTGTGTGTGTGATTTGCGTAGCGGTCAAGTTTGAAGTGAACAAGATGGGTAAACACGGAAGATATTGGAAGAATTTTCGGGATGATTGGCTGAAGGAACCCGATTTTAAAGGTAAACACGTGGTGCCAATAATTTTGCAGTATTTAAGCCCTTTGTAATTACTAAGTTTTCTTTTTTTTCATAAAATATTTTTTCGCATTATCTTTATAGCTTATGCGTTTCGCTTGAATCGAAAAAAATACGACCGCCAAATAAAGTATTTCCTTGACCAGAATTTCTAACCTTACAGGGTGGCTAACCAGGTTGTCCGAAAAGCTTTTAAATTAAGGCAAAGGGGAGGAGGCCTATTGCAACTTGTGTCTGGTGCCTCTCCAGGCACAAAAAAACGACTTGCTAAAACATAAGCACACAAAGGCCCACAAGGCGAAAGAAAGCAGTCTCGACAGGCGGCGCCAACGAGATCTGACGACAACAGGTGAGATATACATATTGATATATTTTTATAACAATAAAAAACTTGTTTAAAATTTTTATAATTGTTTTTTTAATAAGTAAATTTTATCATTTAATTAAGGAGAAAATCAAAAACAGGCTTATTTTAGAGGGGGAAAGCAATTAAATATATGTATTTGTAGATTTTAAAAAAATATATTTTTAAAAATAAAATGCAAAATGAAAATTTTTAAATTGTTTCATATTATTTCAAGTCAGTCAAATTGACTTTAATTTATTAATTCTTAAGTAATGTACTCTAAACTTTTAAAATTTCTTAGAAAATTTGTGGGATTAATTTTCAAAATTGAGTTTATTGTACAGTGCTCGCAATAGAGCAAATATTTTTTTATCGTGAAATAGCTGAGAGTATCGTACGAGAGAGCTCAGCTTTAATGGCTGCTGTTGTTTCCTCGGTTTCCAAGAAGTGGAAAAGGCGGACGCAGTTACCCTGTACGAAGCCTTCGTACAGTACCTTGAAGAGGCGGGTTTAAACATTCAAAATTTAGTCGGATTGGGTACTGACGGTGCGAGTAACCTTTGTGGTACCAATCACTCGCTTTTTGTGCTACTGAAGAGAAGAGTTCCCAATTTAGAGCTGCTAAAATGCTTGTGCCACTCTCTGCACAAGTGTTGCGAGAAAGCATGTGGGGAACTCCCGTCAGACCTCGAGTTTCTTCTTCGGGAAACTCGGAATTGGTTTTCGCACAGTCCGTTGCGAATGAAAATGTACGCAAATTTGTACGCAAGTCTAAACGCCGGCCAAGCGCCACCGATGTTGGCGCAACTGTCTGACACTCGCTGGTTGGCTTTCCTTGCAGCCGTACAATCAAATTTAAAACAATATGACGCCCTCAGAACACATTTTACAATGCTTCAGGCGGAAAATAAGAGAAAACATGGAAAAAGACGGCATGAAGCTGCCAACGACAGGAATACCATCAGCGAACCAACCCCTACGGGAGCTCCTATTCCTGAAAAGTGCTTCACCGCAGACGTCCTGGCGAAAATGTATAAAAACGACGCCAATCGACTTTACCTTATTTTTTAAACTCCCTTTTGGGTGAGGTAATGAGAGTAAATCAAGCCTTTTAACAGTCTGACGGTGACTTAACCAAACTCTACTCGGACCTGCGTGGACTTTTACTGATGACGGCAACGCGTATCTTTAAACCTGCGTTTGTAAAACCGAAAGGTAATTATCAAAGTCTTATTTACGTTTGTGTGCATGTTTTTGATCGTCGAGTACGTGCTAATAGTCCAATCACCTTTTTTTTAAAATTTGTTTGCAGCTGATTTGGAGGCGGCGGGTCGAAAAGACTTTGTGTGTTCAACTCGTTCAAAGAATGCCCCATAACGTTGAGACCATTCAAAAGGTGCGCGTACTTTCGCCCGCAGTGTGCTTGGGGACCTTCCGGCTGAATGCGAATGCTCTTCCGTGGAGCCTGGCAGGTAAATAAGTTTATAATAGTTGAATTATTTAAGGAGGCATGCGTTTTATAGTAATTATCAGAGTCAAATAATTATGTGATCTTTTATTCTTGGGGCTTGTTTTCAGGAGATGATATCGACCAAGGTCAAGTAGAATCCGAGTGGCGTCTCCTAGGAACATACAATATGACCGATATTTGCGGTGACAGCGAAGACGTGGACGTCATCTCTTTCTGGGCTGCGGTGTTAGATATGAAAACAGGCGCAGGGGAGAGAATGTTCCCAAACCTTGCTAAATTCGCTTTAAGAGCACTATGTCTCCCCGTCAGTAATGCGGTGGTAGAGAGAGAGTTTTTAGTATTATGTCTATAGTAAAAACAAAATTGCGCAACCGCATGTCCCTGCCAATGCTCGTGGCCATTTTAAGGATTCGGATTCATACACAGGTTAGTAAAAAAAAAAAAGCGAAACAGCACGCGCGCTATGCCGCAAACGATCGCGTCATTCTGACAATAAACAGTAAAAGACTACTTTGTTTTATAAATTATCTAAATTGACATATTGCTAACACTTATCTTTGCAGATTTCCGGTATGTGCTGCGATAACTTCAAACCGTCCACATACATGTTTGAATTATTTAAAGCAAGCATGTATGACTCGACTGATGACCCGGCGGAATTGGGCTTAGAAGATGAAGCCGCCCTTTTAGAGGCTTTTGAAATTCTAAACGGTGTTTAGTGCAAATTCGTCAAAATTGTTGTTTTCAATAATGTATTGATCTCGATTCCCTAACTATGGTACATGATTTGTAATAAATAATTATTATAACTATTAATTACATTATTATATAATTTTTGGGGGGGAAAGTGCACCCTGTGAAACCGTTTGGTCACTTTCCGACCTCAAATATAGCTGAGATTTTATTTCGGATGTAGTCAGAATTTAAGATGTTTCAATGCAAATCTTATTGGTAATAGTGGTTATGGATCCTGTTAACATTTTATTAAAATGTGTTT
>JAWWLR010000054.1:36192687-36214948 GCA_035041075.1 Acraspis erinacei
AATGCCTTCAAGTAGCTGGTATGCTAGGATTAAATACTGACATTCTATATGACAGGAAGAACGTTTGCCCAGAAACGAAGAAAAGTGCAGACAAATTAGCAGTCGAAATTGAAAAACAGTTGAAGGAAATGTTAAAAGAGGTGAGATATTCTAAAAAGCTGTTTCAAAATCTAGCTTTGGGGGGAGAGGAATTTCAATGATTACCACCCCTAAATTTCTTTGAACGGCACACTGGTGCGAATTCAGGTCCTAGATCAGTCCTAGAGCTTTGCAAATTGTAAATACGTGCTTCCTCCGCAATTCTTAATCTAAAAAGAAAACCAAAGATAGTTGAAAAAAAGATTATCATATCAATTTAGAGTCTAACGGTAGTGAGTAATTGTAAAATTTTTGCTATTCAAAAATGTTTACTGAGAGATGAAATTTTAATCATTATTGTTTATAATATTAATTTTTATTTATAGGCATAATTATGAACCAAATTAACGTATCCTTTTATTAAAGTTCTTGTTTCAGGCACATAAACAACGTTTTATGATTTCTCATAAAAAAATACTTGGTACCTTCTAACGACACACCGGTGCGAATTTGCACCACTTAAAACTTTTAAAGTGACTTACTGGGCTGCTAGCAGGCGAATGAATATATTTTTATGTTTGATTTATTTGCGGGATTATGGAAATTTTTAACGTACTGGGGAAAGAACTTGAAAATAGTTGTAGAGAAAATATCAGCGCTTAAAAATTTTTGCTGGCGCGCATTCACTCCGGTGTGCCGTTTGAGCTATATGAAGTTTAAGAGATATTTGCCATAAGAGAAGAAACTATATTAGAATATTACTTTTCATGCATCGGCCTCACAAAGCTGTTTTAAAAATCCGCAAAGAAACCCATAAGAGAAAAAATGAAAATTGTAAATTTACGACAATAATTACGTTTTTCTTGCGGTTTTCTCAATGAAAATTGTTTCAAGCACATACAATACTATCATATGCAGGTGATCCGATGTTTTCGTGAATTATTTAAACATTTGATTATTCTTTTTTGCAATTTTCTCTTAGAATAGAAATAGATAGGCGTAGTTTCGAAAAAAATATTTGACTTTGCGCTTAGTTTTCAATGACAATAAGGTAATACTTAGCCATCTTTAAAAAAAATGTGTGTTCAAACACCTTTTCATTATTATTTTTAACAAATTTTCTTAGAATGATGTTAAAAAATTACATTTTTTAAATAATTTTCCCCTTTTGATGAAGCTTTCACTTAGAGTAAGCTAATATTATAAGTAATTATTATTACTTATAACTATCTTCTTCCTTATTGATGATAGCTAGTTGCATTTTTTCTGACATTTGTATCCTTTTATCTCTTTTTTCTTAATACAGTAACCAATAATGTTAGTTACAAAACATAGTTGTTTAAAAAACTTAATAATGCTTATAACTTTCTCATGCTGTAGTCTGCAGGAAAGTTAGTTTTTTTCTGAAATCTTTAGTTTTGCTTTGACTTTTTGGTTGTGAACTTTTAAACTTTCTGTTCACATTTCACTCAGTGACGTAACCATTAATACAAGATATTAAACATGCTTTTTCGAATAATATTTTTTTATTGTTTATAACTTTTGTTTGGCTTCTCAGTTACGAACAAATAAGTGAACCTCAACAAAAAATGTAATAATTAGGAGTAGATGGGAGGATCAGGTTGGTAAATGACTTGTAAAAGTTTTGTTCTGAATCAGAACGCGAAAGTTAATGCAAAGCGTAAAAGGAAAGTTTAAAACTGAACATATTTGACTATCAGTAAACCCCTCTACCTTATGACACAATTTTCTATGAACAATACTAAATTGATTAAACAATTATTTTTACTAAATTGAATAAAATTTTAACTCACTCCAAGTGAAAAGTGGACAAAAAGTTGATAATTTCAGAAAATCCGCAATTTCTAACATTATTTAAAGAAAATATTATTAGAAATATTAACAAATTGTTTTAAAAATAACGGTTTTTGACATTAGTTAACAATTTTCTCACTATAATTGAAAATTGGACTTTCTATCTCTATTCTAAATAAATATTTCTAAAAACAGTAATTAGTTGTTTAAGCAATTAATCTGAACATCCAGTTATTAGTAGAAAGTAGTATTTTTTGTATTTTAATTTGTATTTGTATTTGCATTTAGAAAACTGAGAAAAAATTATTTTTAGGCCCCTATACAACAGACTTATGGGAGTGATATTTGAAAAGTAATATTTTATTCGTATTCTATGGCTAATTATGAAGAAAATCGTTGAATTTTAACTCGATTCCGTTAATATTGACGATTCGGAATAAACTGGGCTTTTAAAATTATTTTTAAATGGCGTTTTTTCTTATGATAAATACGTGTAACTTCATGCTGCATGCGCCACCTTTAAAGATTATTTTCTTTGAAACAAAGAAAAAAATGAATTGATTTTTGTGTGCATTCGAAAATACTTCCGGACAATATGCATGAAAATTCAAAACAATTGCAATGCATTTATGGACATGCATTTATGAATGTCGGAACAAATTAGTGACTTTTAAAATCAGTCAGTTAGACTCACTTCTAAAATCAGTTACTTTAAATGATCGAATCTATTGAATTTCAAACTACAGAAAGGGGTCAATTTTCAACCAAAAATAGAGTAAAAATTTTTTCAAGTAAAAATAATAATTTTAAAGAAAAAAGGTGAATTTTTAACCAAGAAGATTACTTCTAGCAAAGTAGTCCAACTTTCTACCATGTAGTACAATTTTCATACCAAAGAAAATGAGTTTTCCGTCAACAAGATAAATTTTGAAAAACTGACGATATTTTAAACAACACAGTTTTAATTTCAACTTTGGGAAACAGTTCACTTCAAGCAAAATCACGAACTTCCGACCAAATATTTTATTCCTGAATCACACAGTTGAATTTTTAACAACAACAAAATTAATTTTAAATCATAAATTGAATAGTTCATTTTTCATTAGTAAAATAAATTTTGAATAAGAAGTTTTTAACCAAATATTTCATATTTTAATTTTTAACGAAAAACAGTTGATTTTTCAACAAAAAAGGTAAATTTTGAATCATGAAGATTTATTTGTTATCAATGAAGTAGAATTGATCTAATTTGTAGTGTCAGTAACTTTTACCAGTTGAATCAATCATTTTTAATAATATAAGCAGCTGCATTAACTAATGAAATTGCTCGTATTAGTTTATTTAATAGATAACTATATCAATGCTTTTGACACACAGATTCATGGTTAATTTGAATCATTTGTTAAAATGCAAGAATTTGATGAAGAATCGTAATACAAAGATAATTTTGTCATTCTATGATAGCAGAATAATAAGTCTTTTCTATGGATTCGATAATCAGTAATTTCAGGTAACTGTATAATTCAGTCAGAAATATTAACTGATTCATCTATTAATACAAATATTATTGTTTTTTAGTCAAAATTAATAATTTTTTAGTTAAAGCATGTTCGTTCAATTATTTTGGTCAAATTTTGACAGACTTGAATTTATAGCCAAACCAAATTATCCATTAGGCTTCCAGGGCTAGAGTAACTTAGATGAAAGGCTTTTAGGAAAAGTGGATTTTCGACCAAAAAGGATATATTTAACAAAATAGTTAGGTTTTTATCCTAGAAAAGATACATTTTGAACTGAAAGTTGATTTTCCAAACAAAGAGGGTAAAAGCTTACCTGTATCAGTTGCATTTTCAAACCACAAATGCGAATTTTTGAGAGGAACGTTAAATATTTGACACAAAATGTTCAATTTTCAAACAAATGCATTTTCAAAACCAAAAAAGGCATTTTTAAGAAAAGGACTAATTTCTAACTAAAAAAAATAAGCTCTTTCAAACATTGATGCATTTTTAGCCATTTAAGTGGACGTTGAATCAACGAAGATGAATCTTAAACCAAGAAAAATGGAATAATTAATTTTCAGTTTAAAAATTAACATTTGAATAAAAAAGAAAGAGTCGTAAACAGCGCAATTTAACGAAGAAAGACGAAATGTTAGCAATACAGTTGAGTCATCAGACAAAAATATTAGTTTACACTCAAAACAATGAATTTTCAACAAAATAGTCAAGTTTTCAAGCAGGAAAATTAAATTTGTTAGAAAAAGGTTGAGGTTCAAACCCGAAAAGATGAATTTTCAACTAGAAAGTTCACTTTAAATGAAGAAGATTGAATTTTTAATAAGATAGTTAAATTTTGAACTATATAGAATAATTTTTTAACTCACAATTATGTAGTGCAATTGTCAGTTAAAAATTAATTTATAAAAAAGGCAGAATCTGAGCCAGTTTAATTTTACAAAAAAAAGAACGATTTTTTTTACCATAATAGTTGAATCCTTAACCAAATAGACGAATACTGAATCATATAATCATCATATAAAACGAATTTTTAATAAAATACATGAATTTTCTACAAAACCGTTGAATTTTTAATTTGAAAATGTGCATTTTTAACAAAACACTTAGTTTTCTACTAAACAATAAAATTTTCAAATCAATAGTACAATTTTTTATCCAAAACATGCATTTTCAATTAAAATGTGAATTTTTCACCAATTTCTTGAATTTTTAAGTTAAAGAGTCAAATTTTCAACCCATAAATATAAATTCTTAACTGAAGCTATTAATCTGTATCAAAAAAATTAATTTTTTACAAATTACTTCAACTGTAGGCTAAATATTTTTTAATGTAATCTACATAGTTGATTTTTAAGCAAGCATGATGAATTTTCAACCAAGAAGATTAGTTTTCTATAAAAGTTGAATTCTTAGCCAAATACTTATTTTCAATTAATTGTTCAATTCATTTGAAATTAACAATGCAGTTTATCGAAGGACCTTGATTTGCAGTAGTACAATGACTTCATTCTCTTCCATTATCTGTAAATGGGCTCAAAAAAATATAAAAGGGTTTTCATGTCTTCTGGTAAATAATTCATGGAAAGAGGAACATAATAAAAAGTTACCATTTTCCCTGTGTCTTATTTGCTTTTAATTTTGTTAGGCCGACTGGATGGACGAAACAACAAGGACGAGTGCTTTGGCCAAACTTGATTCTATGGAAAATTTTATTGGGTATCCAGAAGAAATTTTCGATGACAAGTCTCTTGACGAACACTACGGCATGTTGGAAATAACCACCGATGACTTCCTTCAAGCAGTATCAAACGTGACCATTTTCTCGACAGAAAATTCATTCAAAGATTTGAGGAAGCCTGATCACAACTCAGATTGGACACTCCACATGGACATTATTCGTGAAGATAGCGGCGCAGAATATTTTCCACAGGAAAACAGCATTGGTAAGTCTATTTTATTGATAGTCTTTTGTGAAAATGCAAATGCTTTTGTGACAAGATTCCAAAAATATAAAATCCCGACAAAAATATCTGCGTGGAATAAAATGCACTAAGTACAATTATACTCATTTTTAAAATCATACTTGACCACTGAATCTGGAAAAAATATTCATAATAACATATTTAAAGGATATTTTTTATAAAAAGGGCTACAGAAATTTTCGAACGAATTTTTAAAAGCTGCATAAGACATTTTACAAGTTGGCGGAATTAGAGTGTACCAACAATCTCCCATATCCAGCAATTTTGCAATAAAATCAACATCATTTCTTTAATGTCGTATAGACCTTCCTGAAATTTATGTAAAATTTTCTGTTGGAGCCTTTATAAAAATGCGCTTTATCTCTTTCAATATTAATATTTTTTCAACATTACTTAGTGAAGTATGACTTTACAAATTGATATTTTAGGTATGATTTGATATTAAAAAAAGAAATATGATGGGTCTGCTCAATTATTGAATTAATATTAAATCAAAATTTTATTAAATATGAGAAATTTAATTAATGTTTTGTATAATTTTCGTTATATATGATTACGATAAAATCTGTCGGGGCTCAATTCGGAAACAGTTTTTTCTTCCATTTAATAAAAAAACATTGACTTTTTTTTAGAAGAGTACCGTTTTTTGAAAAATACTTGCATTGAATCCAAAATACCTGCAACAAATGTCGCAGCTATCCAGAAAAGTTGTTCAATAGCTTAGAAATATTTATAAAGTGTATTGAATATGTTGAAAACAATTAATTGAGTGAAAATGGATTCATGGGGATTGGCTGTGATTTGTAAATTGATTCCTACTAAATTTAAAGAATTTATAAACACTAAGCGTATTTTAGCGTGATTTTCTAAAAAAATTATAAAAAATTTTTCATGGCAATTCGTTATGTTGAAATGAATCAAGTTTTGTCTATTGATTGAACAAAAAATATACGATAATGTCAAAAAATGATCAGATTTATTCATCCAATAAAAACAGATGATCGTTTAAACATATCTAAATAACAAAAGCACTATCTGGATATTTTGAAAGGTAAAGACGTAAACAACTATTAATTACTATTTTTTAACTTTTTTTTATGAAACTATAATTTTATTGTTATTGTCATTAATAATTTGTCAGATCCTTTTTTATCCTCTCTATAAAATCGTATTTAAATTTTCCATATATTTCTTTCAAATTATTAATGACAATAACAATAGGGAATTTTTATCGAGGTTTATATAGAAAGTTTAAAAATAAGTTATTACCATTTGATTACGATAAAACAACTAAGCTTTTACCGGATGAAGTAATCTAGAAATGCATTTGATTAATGATTATTGCTTATCAAATTATCAATCCTTATGAAAAGATAGCACATAGCCATTCCAAAATATGAGGCTACTAACACACTAAAGAATTGCAATTTTTTTCCTTGGAAAATGCCTAACAAGATACGAATTTTTTTTAAGAATTGTAGGTAACAATTAACGTTGTTCGTTATCATATAAGCTCTCTAAAAGTTTATAAATGAGTTATTTACATTTCAATTTATTGAAAAACCAGACTTTTTGCCTCTAAAAATAGCAAGACAGCGCATTTTTTAATGAAATTTGTTTCAGGAATCATCATTTCTTGTTGGATGAGCAAATCTGATGATGTTGTTTGGTGCTATTGTTTAATTTTTGGCCAATTTAGTAGACAAAATTTGATTTCTTGCAATATCAATACCTTCTGTGGATAATTGTTTATGAAATTTGTTTATTAAATAAAATTATTGTTCTCATACTTCATCAATGCAATTGAAAAATGGTTTTTGTAGATAAATTGTTCAAATTTAGTAAAAAAAATCCATTTTCAATTGCTTATTTTTATAACTAAATTAATAAATTTTATAAAAATCTACGGGCTATTAAACAAATTTTCTGAATAGTCTCTACATTGATTCTGGATATTTTGGTTAAATATAAATATTTTAGAAACCCTGCCCTATTCTAAATAACAAAAAAATCCATTTTTGTTATTGAATACAAAAATTTTTTTAAAGTTTTTTCAAAATCAGAACGGACCGATTGATGAGGAATTTTGTTGGCTTTAATAAAAAAATACATTCTAATCAAAATCCAAATTAAAATAGAGAAATAAAAACGGCTTTTGGTACATTTTTATCATAGTTGATTAAAAAAAAAGTTTTTGAGTTTGTGGCGGCACCGTACAGTTATCGTCGAAAGTACAATTTCTATACTCACTTCAGCAAGAAAACACTCAACTTAAAAGATAAATTTTCGTCTAGTTAGCGTAGGCTGTAATAAAAGTGTGAAGTTTAGGCATGGTTTACTGATTTTCAAGTTTCCACTTTAAGAAAACCTTATCCTCCCAAATTTATGGCTTTTTTTCTAATTTCATGGCCAATTCTCCCGAGAGACGCACATTAGAATTTACTTCGGTTTATCCTTTCTACACTAACTTATTCTTAATAAATATTTCAAGAATTTTCAATACCTTGAATAGTTTAAATAAAGTTGACGTTTATGTCATCTCTAACTTTTCATTTTTGTACACTATATGTGTCAAATTTTAAAACGGTTCAAGATGAAAAAATTGCTTGCAAAGTGTATCGAGCGTCTGTTACTATACGTACTCCTGATTAGCATTGGATAATAATCGGTTTTATAGATTAAGATATATAGGTCAGAAGATGTCGAAATTTGGATGCTTTTATCTTTTTTTTAAATTTCAATCTCATAATATATAATAATATATGATATATATATATATATATATATATATACAAATATTTTTTTCTAAAAAAAGATCTTCTTACTTCGCTCTACTAGGAATCGAACGACAGAACTTCCAATTGCCGGTAGGGTGCTATTATATTAGAAAGATCGAAACAAATCTCCTTTTACAGAAAGATACGCTATCTAAATCTAGGTGTTAACCTTATGAGACGAATAACTTAAGGGAATCTGTATTATCATCAGAGGTAGTTACTATCAATCAGTGTAGATGTCATTTCACAATCTGTGATTTTTTTTAGAAACATATAATTAAGAAAAATTTATTTTACATCTGGTTTACACTGACGTTAAGTATTTTCTGTAATTTGAAGAGTTAACTTAATGGTTAGTTTTGATTACTATTTTCCCGGATTGTGGAATGACATCTACACTGATCCATAGTAACTATTTCTGATAATAATACAGATTCCGTTAAATTATTTTTGATACATTATGTATGAAACTTAACAGTTGATTTGTCTATATATTTAATATGAATTTCAATTTGTCAGACTATCCTGCTGGTATTCTACAAGGCATTTTCTACGATCAGGATAGGCCTGAGTATCTGAACTACGCCGGGATTGGCGCGTTTGAGTTGGGACCTGAAATGACTCGCGCTTTTGATAATGAAGGCAGTCAATTTGATAAAGACGGAAACTTTAAGGATTGGTGGACTCCAGAAACGAGTGAAAAATTTCTTCAGAAAGCTGATTGCATTATCGAGCAGTACAGCAACTATACTGTTGAAGAAGTCAGCGTCAAAGTATGTACATGTTGGATTAAAAAAATACATATTACATGTTTACCAAGAACCCTTGCAACTAAAATAAATTACAGATAAATCAGCTATTTCAGTTAAGTAACATTTTATTACAGGAATTTACAAATAAATACAATGAATGACAACAAAGAGTAAAGGAAAATTCAATTTGTGTCTATTATTTGGGAGAATTTTGTTCTCTTTTCGTATATTGTTGTATTATATTGTAGGTTTAATTCCCTGCAGTAATTGATGAGAAAGCACAACTTCAAATATTTTCGTTTGGCAGGGCTTGCAGGTTTTTCAGCCCAAAAGTGTTTATTCTTCAAGCACAGGATTCTTCTATTTCTTTAAAGTTTACGCATAGGAGCTTTTTTAATACCGAAACCTTAGTCTTAAATTAGCTCATTGCAATATTCAAATATAAGTCACAACAAATTTTAAATAAACGGCTGGTTATTTGTGCTTTCCCACGTTTCCCACTTGTGCTTTCCTGTCATTTTTTTGGAAAGTATTAAATTTATTTGAATTTTCCTGTAATGGTTGAGTTTCTTTATATTTTGGTACACATATTTTCAGCAGGGAAATTAACATTGTCTATTTCTACAAGATTAATTATTTTTGTAGAAAAATAGATGAATCGATGAATTCCCATAATAACTATTTAATCATTTCCAGGTTAATGGTACCCAAACCCAAGAAGCGAATATTGCAGACAACGGAGGCGTCAAAGCAGCGTACCTAGCCTATCAAAATTTAGTCAGTCAGAATGGCCCCGAACCCATATTACCTGGATTAAACTATTCCCAATCGCAGCTTTTTTGGATTCACGCAGCTGTAACACAATGTGCCAAATTCACCCCAGAGATAATGAAAAATGAAACTTTATCCAATAATAATAGTCCACCAGAATTCCGAGTCATAGGTACATTTTCTAACAGGCCAGAGTTTGCAAAAGACTTCAATTGTCCAGTGGGTTCCAAAATGAATCCTGTTAAGAAGTGTTCTATATGGTAAAATTGTATAAAAACTGTCGAGTGTTTGAAAAATATTGTCAAAATTAATACCGCTGTAATATAGACGAGGTTTTTAGCGACTGTCCTTGTTTACTGAAGACTAAACATATTGTGGATGAATACATGCATATATATTTAATAACGATGGGCCCAGTCGATGAGATGTAAAATCCGTAGTCATTTCTTGAGTCGTTTTCTGAAGGCAATTTGATGCAATTTAAGCTATAATAAAAAAAAAAATTATCTATTGAACTATCTGATGAATTCTTTCGTGTTTTTTATTTATTAGGCTAGAAGTTCCTGCTTTGCACATATCAAAATAAGTATTGTTCTAAGATTTACAATGTTTTGCAGAAATTATTTTAAAAACTATATCACCAAACTCAGGTGAAATCAATGAAAAATCAGCATTTTTCAAAAAACCGTCGATTTTTGAATATAAATCAAGTTTGGCAGATTTTTGCACCTTTTTTATCATTTTCAATTTTCACTCAGTCATAAAAGACACCCATTTTTCAATAATTGAGTGTATGGATTTCATGACGTCCTTAGCGCTCGGACTCGCTCCCCCAGTACACTGTGCCTTGAAACCGTGTGGAAACAGAAAATTTTCATTGTACCGAAATCAATGACTTATAAAACTTAAATCGCAAAAACTCAGTTTCTGCTCGAGGAAATGATCTCAGTTTTTTTCAAGCTAGTAAAAGCTCTATCGTTGCCCATTATGTTAAAAAAAATTTCTGATATTTGAAACATAAAAATGATTGCAAACCATTACCGTCAGGAATCTTTTCCTCCGACTTTGACGGAAGAAAAGTCTGTAGGGAAGTTTCGGGAACGGAAAACTTTCAGTGGCAAGGTTCTTCCTTGATGTTTAAGGAAAAGTTTGACAAAATTTCAGCAAAATCGTTCTGCTTGTTTCAAAGATACAAGCGATTTTTGTGCGCGCACTCGACTCAAGTGGACCAGCGCCCGCGTGCCGACCATAGTGGTCTAAAATAGGAAGTTTTTGTTCATAATCGCCCACAGATCGTATTTCTTAACCATTTTGCACCAGAGAAACAATGTATAAACAAACAAAAAGACAAAATTGGCCATTGCAGATTTGTGAATTTTTATCTCAAGAAAAAATACAGAAAGAGACTTCCTATCAGTTGAAATTATTGAAACTTAACATTTCTCTTAACAATGCGTTATAGAATATGACTGAAATATTATCTTTCACATATCAACCCTATAAGTCTGTGTTATATAGACCTAAGGTAACCCTACAAATGAAAAAATTAGTTTTGCGTGCTTGTGGCTCTAATTATAATTTTATAAATTTTGTAAATGCAATTTGTTGCTGATATACGAAATAATTCTTCGTATTCATAATTAGATGCTTACGTGACTTAAGCAAACAATTTATTATTATTGATAATAACATTTCATTTGAATAATGCTAGAAAGTTGTGGATTTCCCTGAAATTTTCAACTTGTTGTTTAATATCCAATTAAAGTGAGGTATGTAATTAATTATAGTTGAAAAATTAATTTTTTGTATCATTTATTATTATTGTTACTAATATTCAATTTGAATCATGCTAAAAAATTGTGGCTTTATCTGAAATTTTTGAATTTTTCGTCTATTTTCAAATTAGAGGAAGGTAGTTAATTAATTAAAGTTTAAAAATAACTGCTTAAATTAAATATTATTATTGTTAATGATACTCAATTTGAATAATGCTAGAAAATTGCGGTTTTTTCTGAAATCTTCAACTTTTTGTCCACATTGTACTTAGGTTAAGGTAATAATTTAAAAAAAAACATAAGCAACATAATTGCCTCGACAAATCATTATTGTTCATAACTATCTTCTCTTATAATGATGTTAGGTAGTTGCGGTTTTTTTGTTAAATGTTCAACTTCTTGTCCACTTTTCACTGTGTACGATAATAATTAATGCAGGTTAATCAAACATAGTTTTTAAATTAATTTGTTCTTGTTTAGAATGATCGTTTCTTAGGTAAGTGCAAGAAATTTGCTGTTTTAAATAATTTAAACAATTAATTTTTCATTTTTAATTAATTATCTACCTCACTCTCATTGAAAATTAGACGAAAAGTTGCAAAATTCCAGAAAAAACAGCAACTTTCTAGCATTATTCAAATAGAATATAATTAACGTATAAAAATACATTGTTTAAACAATGCATGTAAGCATCTGACTAAGAGTATGAAGTAGTATCTTATATATTAGCAACGATTTTTATTTTTAAAAACGTAAAAAATCATAATGAGAGCCAAGAACTCGCAAAACTCATTTTTCACTTGTAGGGTTAGTTTATTTTCTCACTTTATTTGTTTATATATTGCTGCTCTGTGATAAAAATTTAAAAAATCTGAAACCAAAATAATTTTGTAAATTTAATGCTGAGACTTACGTTTTTAAGAAATTTAAAAATCGGATAAGAAATACCACCGGTCGGCGATTATAAACAATATATTACTATTCTAGACCACTGTGGTCGGCACAAGGCCGCCGATCGACTCGACTCGAGTGCGCGCGCGGCTATTAAAAATCGCTTGTATCTTTTATACAAACAGAATCATTTGGCTGAAATTTTGTTAAAGTTTTCCTTGAGCATCAAGGAACAACTTTGCCACTGGAAGTTTTCAGTCCGCGAAACTTCCCTGCAGACTTATTTCTCTCAGAGTCTGAGGAAACGATTCCTGACGGTAAAGCAGTAAAAACTCTGGGATAAATTTTGTTGCAGGTAATTTCAATATGGCGTTCCATCTAGCTTTGCAAAGTGAAAAAATGTAAAAAAAAGTCAGCAATTTTTAGCACATTTAAGAAGAGTCTAGTTTAGAGCAGCATTCGTTTTTTATAAAAAAATGAAATGGGAAAAATTTGAAAAAATTCCCAAATACAAAGAAAATACTTCTGAACAAATTCTAGCTATTAAATGTGAAAAATAATAAAAATTGTTTCTTAAAATTACAGGAATGTGCAACTGTACTATCTTCAGTTCTAATGATGATATGAAAGAGATTCAAACTACAAACTCTAACGGAAAGGCTCTGCCATTATTTACAATCACCCGAAAGCATGTGATTGTATTTTCTTTCGTAAAAATCGTGATATTTTTAGATTTCTTCTTCTTTGTTTGGAAAGCAAGTGCCAGAATTCAGGGAAGCACCTTCTTTCTGCTGCCGACCGATGATGCCTTTATTTGAACCGTGTGCTCCTGAACGCACAAAATCGCGGATCCTCGAAAGTACACAAAAATCGATGTTCAATTAAGTTGTAGCAAGTTTGAGCCATACCGATTCATTATGAGAACCTAGAGGAAATTCATTATTTTGAGAGTATTTTTTCTCCTCTAGAGCAAATGTAAAGTGTTGTCTTCAAACTGTCAGTCACCTTTCAAGATGATTTTGTCCGGCGTTATTTGGGTGAAATAGGTCTTGATAAGCAGGTAAGTTATAATAATAATTACCTAACTTTTAATTTCCTCTCATTTACCAGTGATTATTAGTGTCTTGAAATTAAAATTGTACTTGAAGTAGTATAATTTCCAAATCTTAGGTTAGTCTAAACCGATATGACATTCAGTGGGCAAAGCACAGCAAATTATTTCTATAAACGTCTTTAAGCTTGTTTACGTTGTAACACGCACTTTACATTATATTCAGTCTTAAACAAGGAAAAGCGCGTGGAAAGACGGCCAGTCACTACTGAACGCGTTTACCGAGCCCGACTCAGTCGAGGCGAAAGCCACGTGAGCGGAAGCGGCCAATGGGATTGACCGTCGGTCCCCGCCGCGGAGCCTGCAACCAAAGATTTTAATTTCTTTGCTGCCACTTCCATCCAGTACTCACTGAGGTTGGAAGGCGCCCATAAAAGCCGGTGCATCAGAGCGATGAGGCAGACCAGCATCAGGTTACCGGCAGCAACCATCCTCCAAACTCATGGAGTGCTCTTTTGATCCACCAGGTTTCTGGTAGGTTCCTTGAATATCATCAGCTTGCTGATTCTACTTTTGCTTAAATATCCACCATTTTTCTGGTAGGCTACTTCGCAATAAATAATTAAAATTCTCCTAACTCCTCAATCCTCCTAGCAGAAGGCGTGGCCCAACAGTGGGCAAGTGTGTCGAAAAATCGGCTAAATCTCGAAAACATCCAGACTTCGCAATGGAAAGCTCCAACCTCACCGCAAGCTAAAGCTCGGGATTTAAGAGTAGTGCTCTTCCCACAATTGACGCAGAGGGAGACCGTGCTAAAACACTATTAATTTATTCTGGAGAATGAACGTGGGGATTTGAATAGACACTTTCAATTCGATGAGATTAGGGCTTTTCATGAGCGACACCTATTGAAAGATGATAATAATAATAATGTACAATCCTGTGGACAATCGCGAGAGCAGTTCAACTACTCTGGAGCCAGTAGCGAAATAACTGTTGACGAAACTCTTAACGCAATAGATAATCTTCTTTTAGAATACTCATAATGTTAGTTTAGGATATCAATAAATGTAAATTTGTAATAAGCTTTTAGAAAAACAATGTTAAATAGCTAAATATTTCATTTGTAATAGTCATTATTTGTGAACGATGTGCTGTGTTCTCACTCCGCCGCAGCATAACCTACCTAGCAATCGTTCTCGCCCTCGTGACTCGTCTTCCGGTCACTATTCGGAGCGCCAGCACGACGGCGATTAACCAGATTTTAATCAGAAGGCTAATCCTCACCCTCATGACTCATCATCCGCTCATGATCCGCAGAGGCAGCGTAACGGCGAGGACAATAACCAATATTCGCAAAAAGGTTACATGGCGCCCAACCTAAATGAACCTGCTATAAATGGGATGCAGGGAGCTCAGAACAAAGCAAATCTGGTAGAATTGGTTTGACTAGTTTAGGCAAGGAATATAAGAACTTTGAAGAATGAATATTGCACCGAGACAGTTGAAAATAGATGTGACTCTTCCGCAATTTTCCGCTGAACGAGAAAATCCGCACGAATTTTTGCAAGAGTTGGAGGAATATCTCGAGATTAAAAAGCATTCTTCCGAAATTTTAATTTACATTTGTTAACAGCCTCCTTAAATGTAGAGCGCTTACATGATTCGATGCAAATTTAATGAAATGGAGCAATTATGCGGAATTTAAAATAGATTTCTTGAGGGAATTTTATTCGGACGAAATAAGTTTAGAGAAAGAAAACGCGCGGCGAAATAGAAAATGTGAAACTAGCGCGATTTTATCGTATTTCTATGAGCAAATAACACAAGCTAAATACTTTGCGTCTCCGCTTACAGAATATACGATAAATCGTGTTATCGTGAGACAACTACCAGCTAATTTACAACTTTCGATAGGCTCCATGGATTAAAAAACACACAGTAATTAATAAAATTATTAACTTGGATTGAATGTGTAAAAAAGAAGAAAGTAAAACAAGATACAGAAAGCAGCCAAGGGGAGTCATGGCGCTTGAATAAATACAATTATGATTGACGCCAAAACTACCAGGATAGACAAAGTACGCAATATAACATCGAAAATAGGAGATTGGGGGATGATAGCCGTGACACGCGATAGATATGACACGCGAAGAACTAATGCAGTCACAGTGAATTACACGCCTGAAGAGAATGAAGAAATCGAAAGTGAACCGGAAATTCATTACACTAAATAATCAGAAGAAAACATAGAAGTAAGAAACATAACAACAATTAGGGCAGAACTCTCTTTCGACGTAAACGAAAACAAAAATCACCAACAATTAAAGCACTTATAGAAAATACAGAAACCTGGGCAATGTTGGATACAGGAGCAGAAATCAGTTGCACAGAAGAGCAATATTATAAACAACTAAAAGGGGAGATAACCTCTCTGCCGATCTCCAACAAGGCAGTCGTTAGATCATTAGATAAAAACCTACAAATATCAAAAAATAAATTTTCTTAGAATTAAGAATTAGAAACGTTTTTGCCGAGACAATCTTACTAGTTGTACCAACCTTATCACATCAGGTAATACTCGGTACTGACTGGCTCAATCAGAATAAAGTCGTCATCGATTTTTGTAAAAAAACCATACATTCCAGAGACATACAGTTGAAAGATAACACTATATCATTTCAAAATAATTCAGAAAACAAAAAAATAATTTTGACACTACAGATAGGCGTTGAAAGTAATGAAAATATTCAAGATGAATTTTTGAAAAGGTTACATCATATTTTATTAAAATGAAACACCTAACAGTTGAGCAAAAAATTAAAGTACGACCGGTAATAATGAGCAATAAAGAAGTATTTTCAGACAAACCCAGATGTACAAAAGTCTATGAACACCGAATCAATTTCACATCAGATAAGCATATTATTCGTAGAGCCTATCCAGTCGCAATCGCAAAACTAGAAGCAACGCGAAATGCAATCAATGAGATGTTACAACTCGCGATAATAGGATCATCAGCAAGTCCGGATTGTAACCCATTACGCATAGTAGACAAAAAGATGTTAAAGTACGGACATGCCTGGACGCATGATTCATAAATAAATACATTGACCCAAAACACGAAGGACCTATCCCAATAGACGAACTGATACAGAAGCACAATGATAAAACCTACTTTTCAACGATGGACTTGACACAGGGTTACCATCACATACTACTCGAAGAGGAATTTGTATCAGATGGCCGAGCGTACCAATAAATCAGGGTACCCTTTCGACTCAAGACAGCATGAAACGTGTTCTTGAGAGCCCCGAATAAGGCACTCGAACCACACACAACTCCATACGCCACCACATACATAGACGACACACTCATTGCATCCACAACCTTTGACGAACGCATTTAACACATCGACGATTATCTGAAGCATATCAAGGAGGCAGGCTTTACAATCAACTTCGACAAATGATCTTTTGGTGAAACAAAAATAAAATACTTAGGACCAAGGCCAGCAAATCTCTGCTGAATAATAAATTCAAAACTTTTTTAAGACCCCATTTCACAACTGAAGACTTGCACGTTGGTCAATGATCCTATCCGAATACGACTTCAACATTATCCATTGTAAAGGAAATTATAAAATTCCGGAAGACTACCTCAGCCGCGTTTTCAACTCATCAGGCGAGGAAAACAATGAACGCGTATTCACAATAGCACACATCTGTAAGAGACTGATGAATGAAGAGGAACCAAAAGTCTTTAGCAATAATACATGCAAGAAACGACGAATACGCAACAGAACTAAAAGACAAAAAAAACGACAACGCGAAGATAAAATAAAAATTAGCATTCAGCAGGTAGAAAATAACATCAATCTCAACCAATACAAACTGCACGACGGGATGCTCTTCTACAGGACTAAACATGACGAAAATTGGAGGATTGTGACGACACCAGAAAAAGCAAAAACCATCGCAGAAAATATACGCGAAACCCTAGAGCATATGAGAATTTTTAAAACAGTCAAGAACTTTTAGTGAAAGAATAACAGAACTTTTACTGAAAGGGCATCATGCGTGACGTTAAACGAGGAGTCAAAACTTGTGATATCTGCCAATGGACGAAACCACTTAATCTATCAATGTAAGGTGAATTTCCAGAAATTATCTCCGAAAGACCGAATCAATTATTGTCACTGGACTTCTATAGACTTTTACCACAATCTCTCGGAGGAATAGAGTATATTTTCGTGGCAAAAGATGTCTTTTCATAACTTCTCACCCTGTACTCGATTAAAAAAGAGACTACGCAAACGTGCTTAAAAAATGCACTAACCACTATTTCGTTACTCACGGAAAACCAGAAACTGTGATCAAACATCATGTCAAGCAGTTTACTTTATCGGCTTGGACAAAAACACTAGCAGAGAAAGGGGTCAGAAAAACGTTTTCAAGCATCACACACCCGCAGGCCAATCCTGTGGAGCGGACAATGCGTGAATTAGGAAGTTACTTCAGAGTATATTGTGCCGAGGAGCACACATCATGGGCTAAATTCGTAGAAAAAATTCAGATTTACATGAATATCGCAGTGAACGAAAGCACTGGAATGACATCACACGAACTTCATTTCGGAGAACCAACAGACAATAAAATCAGGGAAATTATCAAATTTCTCGAACAGCTGCAGACACCGAGAGACATGCAGATTCGAAGAGCCAGAGGAAATATGCTGCAAGCGGCCGAAAAGCGCAAGAGACAGCAAAAGAAAATGTCGAGTGTGAAATTAAGCATAGGGGAAGTAGTCTTACTCAAGGTACCACACATTTCAAGCGCAATAAGTAAGGAAATTGGCAAATTTTTCCACATTTTCTAAGAACCTTTTAAAATACGAAAAATAATAAATAACAATGCGGCAGGCTTAACATACCCTCTCGACAACGATAAAATAAAAGGGACGTTCAACAGATGCGATTTGCGTAAATATTTTTCACGCGAACAATAGACAAGTCATTTTCGAGAGGATTCGTGTAAGTTAGATGAAGACAATAAACAAAAATGACTTGCTCAAGAAAATTATCGGGATTCCTGTGAGAAATATATGTTACACACAGAAATTCCGAGGGAGCGGAGCCTTTCACTTCCATCCAGCACTCGCTGAGGTGTGAGGGCGCCCATAAAAACCGGTGCACGAGAGCGATGAGGCAGACCAGCGCTTGGTTACCGGCAAAAACCATCCTACAAGCTCTTGGAGTACTCTTGTGATCCACCAGATTTCTTGTAGATTCCTTGAATCCTATCAGCTTGCCGATTTTACTTTTGCTTAAATATCCACCAGTTTTCTGGTAGGCTGCTTCGTAAAAAATAATTTAAATTCTCCTATCCAAGTATACTATAGGACGAATAAATGTAATAAGCTTTTAGAAAACCAATGTTAAATAGTTAAATATATCATTTGTAGTAAATAGCCATTATTTGTGAACGATATGCTGTGTCCTTACTCCGCCACACCACAACCTATCTAGCTTAAAATGTCGATGGTAAGAACCCCTTCCAGAGGGCGCAATCGTTCTCGCCCTCGTGACTCATCCTCAGGTCACCATGTATTTATTTGATTCAATGGTATATTCCTCTTACCGAAAAATACGATTTTTCATTAGAATATGGATTGAAATTTTAAAAGCAGGAAGTTGCAGAACATTACACATTAATATTGCAGTTAAAAACAATAACATGGATTTTTTGTCGTAGAACAGACAATGAAAGAGTAGATTAATTGAATTGAGTAGAATATTTCATCAGATCCACTAAAACAGAAGTTTTGTGTCCATAAGAGACAGATTCACTGTTTTGTATATGGGGCATTCCACACAATATCTGCCACCAATTTTTTTTGCACGTAAAATTTTTTTTTCTTGTTTAACACTGAAAAATATTTGATACCTATTTTTTTATTTGAATGTGACACGCAAAGTTTTCTAATTTTTTTTTTTCATTTCCTGTTCATAAGAAATTACCTTTTTCAATTGCTTATACTGCAATATTAAACAAAGATATGAAAATTCATACACAAGATAAAGTGTGGGCCTTTTCCTCAACTTTCGAATAAAGTATACTAAAATCCACTTTAATTAGCTATTTAATAATATAAATGTAATATTTATAAACAAATAGATGTTTTTCAATTTGGACCTGTTTATTCCATTTTTTTATTTTGAAGAGTGGACTAAACCTTTTTCTTCATGTGGTAAAAATTTGGGAGTGGGTAGTCAAATACTTTCGAAGCAATGAATTTTTGAATAATGGATGGTTTAAAATAGAAAGAAATGAAATAAAAAACAAGTCCAAATTGAAAAAAAAATCTTATAAATCAAGTTGAAAGTGCATACCAGCATTTTGGTACATGAGCCTCCAAAAGAAAATAGAATGAAAGAGAATTAAACAAATTTGAAGTTAATATGGATTGGAGTGATTTAAATTCGGTTGATATTTTATAATAAAACACTCATGAATACGGAAAGTTCCACAAACTGGATTTAAATTCTGCTAATCTCAATTAACTTCAAATTCTTTTGAATCTTTTTTTCATTCACAGGACAGGAACATCTAATCTATATTGTTTACATAAAAACAAAAGTTGCTGATATCTGCTCAAGTAATGTTTAAATTCTTAAAGTCAGTGCTATCCATAAAGTTTCTGATGTTTGAAGTTCAGTTTTAATATAGATTGAACATCAGTGAAGTGTGGTATTTATCATCTGGTATTATTGCAGAATTCCATGTTTAAGGTACAATGAATGAACGTTAGATGCAAATCAAGATAACAGTTATTATAATTTAAAATATTGTTTATTCGTAGAAAATTACAGTATTTCAGAATAATAGAGATTTTCGATTTTCGACTTTCGTTTCACAGAAGATGTTACATTGTGGTATATTAAAGTCACCAGCAGTCATCAATTTACCATTCCAAAGTTAAATGAAATGAGTGTGAGTTTCGTTTTTATTAGTGAAAATAAACCTCACTCTATAATACTTTTATATAGAGTAGACAATGCAAAAGTAGGTCAGTTGAATCGGCTAGAATAAGCGAAAGGTCGCTTTTTAACCCCCCATTTCCAGCTCCACCATTATTTGAGAAATAACCTTTTCTAATAATAATTTCCTTTAATTTGAATTGCTTGTAAATTCTTAATCCGACTTCGAAGATCAAACAAAATTGAATCGTAGTCTTATATTTTTTATAACCTTAATTGTTTTTTATAATTTCTCAGGTCTGCGGTGGCGGAGCGGACATGGGGCCACTGTAGCTTAGGGTGATAATGTCGTTCAGTGTTGGCCGGCAAAGGTTTGTACATATGCATAAAATTCTCGATTTTTTTGTTAAGAACGTAAGGCCGCGGCGTATGAGCAGGTAGTCCGGCTTTCATTGTAATATAGTTCCAACCATTTCCATTCTTCGCGTATATTGGATAATAATCACTATACTCCTCCCTTCCAATGATGGTATCACCCTTTATAATCACATCCAAATAACCATTGACTGGAAGACGAGTGGGTTTTTTAAAACCGTTGTGTTTTCCGTATTCGGTCCAAACACCCGGAAGTTGTTCTGCTCGCATTCGAGTAACAAGGAGAGGCTTATCTGGCAGGTTAATCGGGTGGTCCTTCGGGAGTATGCTCCGGAGCTCCTTCCAGTCCACTATCGGGAAAAAGTTTTTTTTGAATTATTCTTATTATTATACCAGTATTCAGAGAAACATTGTCTTTATAATTATTAATATATACTATAAAACAAGGATACTGTGATTTAATTTTTTAATTTTAGAGCTTATGAAATAAACTGCTCTCTCCCATTGGTACTCGCTATGTTTTTCACGCCAAAATCCTGCTGAAAGTTTGAAATTTGTTCTGATATAAACGAATTAGCAGTTAGAAAGCTGTAAAGTCAGCAAACCTCAACAATGAATAGAACGGCATGCAAAACAAAACATTTCGAGCACAATTGATGTAAAAAATTATTATTTTGTAAATCTATGATCACTTATGAAAATTGGTGAATTTCTGAAAATTTATGGTAATTTCGAGGTAAATTTTGATACAAATTTTTCTGGGCGCATGAGCATTAGCTCGAGATGTGGCACTGAAAGTCGTCGCCTACAGGGCAATCTCACTAAAGAAGAACTAAAATTCGTTTTCTTTCCGAAGGAAGTCAAAATGATGACGCAGTTGGAACAAAAATAAATTTAAAAAATGTAAAAATGCGCTTTAATTTAATGCTTACCTTATTTAAAATGTACTAAAAAGTAAAAAATAATTATTTATTACACATCAACTCGTGAAAAGAAGTTTTTCTGAATGAATAAAACATACTAAAAAGTAGAAAATATTTTTTATCACACATGAATTCTTGAAAGAAACTTTTTTTAAATGAATAAAATGTATTAGATCTAAAAATAATTATAATTGACAGCTGGTATTATTTTTCGATTTAATGAATTGTAATGATTTAGAAAAAGTTTTTTTCATGAGTTCATGTACGGTAAATTATTTCTTACTTTTTAGTACTTTTCATTCATTTGGAAAAATGGCGGCGATTTTTTGAAAATATTTAAAGTCGTAATATAAACAGTATTTTTCATGATATTCCACCCTGCTTGATATTTTTTACATTTTTATGAAAAAGTAATTCACGGAATTCATAGAATTTTAAGTAATTTGGAGATTTCCGAGAATTCACGGAATTGCGGAGAATTCTAGGAAACTTAGGAAAGGGCCCCGCACTAAATGTATGGGAAAATGGCTTTCGGTGGATTTAGCTGAAACTTTGTAATTTTTAAGGTTATA
>JAWWLR010000054.1:36252717-36268800 GCA_035041075.1 Acraspis erinacei
GAATAATTAAAATTTTCAGAAATGAAAAACAAATAAATAATTGTTTTTTAGCAGCATTATGCAGGCTGAACCATTTTTGAGTGCCGGAGAATTTTTTCCCCTAAGAATGTAGTTTTTGAATATTTTCGTGAACTATGAAAAAAAAATCGCAAAGAAACAAGAGACATTTTTCGTAGAACTTTTATAGACGTGCAAACTTTTATGACAACATTTTTTCGTATATGTAATTTTTTCGAAGAAAAAGTAGAATACTTTTCTCCAAAATGGCTAAATGACGAACTGGTCCATCAATTTAAGACTCTAAAAGAGTATACCAAAGGCCAATCCAATCTTTTAATTCGTTCGAAAGATATCGAGCTAACAAACCAAAAATCTACAGACATACAGACTAATTTGAAAAAAACCTGTTTTTCAATATTTTGAATTTTCAAATAAAAACAGGGAAGAAAAGATATTAACCGATTTCAAAATTTATTTTTTTAACTTTTTTTCGTATGCCAACCCACAAATATTTTTCGCTCAGCTCAAACGATTAGACTAATTTGATAATTTGCACTCCGTCTTATTACATAAGCTTTTTCTGATGAGAATGTAAAAATCTGTAGATCTTATTTGCCTGAACAACTTTTGTCTATTCATTTTGCTCTTCTTTTCCCATGAATTTAATTTATTTTGTATTTCTGATCCTATTTTTTACGATTAAAAGAAAATCCACTCGTCCTATATGAAAATTACAAATAACAAATTAGAATATCCTTTTTGGGTAAGCAACTTACGTCTATTAATTGAAATTGATTGAAAAATTTCGCGCTTCATAATGATGATGAATGATGATGAATAACTATGATAACTATAATAACTATAATCTATCAATCTTTTTGGGATGTAAAACCTGAGTGCATAACTTTTTGTCGAAACTTGTGTCGTTTTTTAAAAAATTTAATTTTTCATGTTTTGAATGTTATTTTTCACGATAAAAAAACTACGCATGCTATCAAAAATTATTAACAACAAATTTGCAGCTCATTTTTGTATGAACAAATTCAGCTTCTTTCTTTTTCGTAACTTGTTTCTTTTGTCTAAAAAATTAATTTTTCTATTGTTAGTGCTGTTTTTATAATAAAAAATGTGTAGACCTTTCTTAGCTGCACAATTTTTATTAATTGATCTTTTGTTATATTTTGAATGCAATTTTGGATCTTTCCTTATTTTCTGTCGTCAAAATTTGAATTTTCGATTTTTTGAGAAAATTGAAAAAAGTTCTTATGAAAATCTGGAAGGCTGTAAAAAACAAACTTTTTCTTTTCTCGACTCTTGTCCATATCGTGCGTCGTTGGGCTTAAAATTTTTTATTTTGTTTTGTTCGTTTGGAATTTGGCCATGCTATAACTCTGGTAATTTGTTTTTTTATGGAAAAATATATTAGCATAAATTGTTCGTAGTCTTGAATACTATGAATATTCGTACATAGCATTTTTAAATTCTAAAGAAGTGGTCTCGAAAATTTTGAAAATTCTCCCTCTTTCTGAATTTCCCTTCAAAATGGCTAGATAATCCACCAAAGTTCAATCAAATCTGTGAATTCTTTCGATAGCTACCGTGCTGACAAACTAAAAATCTATAGACACACTTAGTAACTTACGAAGAAGAAGAAACATTCGTGAAAACCTGTTTTTTGGATTCAGGGTGTGTCAAAACTAGGAAATTGACATCTTACCCTTAGCTTGAGCTTGTTTCAAGCATAATTTGATTACCTTTCTTGCCATTATGAGGAGCATATTTCGTGTTGCTATTATAAAAATTAAGGCACTTTAGCAACAGCTCGAGAAACTGGCTTGTAGAAAATTTTGGCCGGTAGCGTATACTATAAATTTGCAGAGAGGGATTTATTATAAGATTCATTTGTTAAGAATATTCCATATAAATATTAATTACCCCCACCCCTCCTTAAAAATCTCTAATTGAATATGAGAAACTGCACTGTCTTAGATTCAGAGAGTAGCTTCAATGATTATAAAGAATTGAAATTTTAATCATTATCTCCTGCGATTGGGTCCTTTAATTATAACTTTATTTTGTAGCTGACACAATCCGGGATAGTATAGACCCCAAGGTATTGCCGTGCGATAATTTTTACAAATTTGCATGTGGTAATTTTTTGAAAAAAGCACCAATTCCGAAAGATAATTCGCATATCGACCGCTATGTTGCTCTCGAGATAGAAACTGAGAAGCAAGTGAAAGAGAGCATTGAAGAGCCAATTCAACTCAATGAACCCAGATGGATCAGACTCACGAAAAACTTATACCAAGCTTGCATGAACACAAGTGAGCTCTTTTGATAACCTGAACTTTTGTACAACAAATATTTTTCGTATGAAAAACTAATTCCCTTTTTTTCTACAGGTGCTATTGAAAAAAATAGTCTCCGGACAGAATTAGGTAAATTAAGGAAAGCAGGCGGCTGGCCTGTACTGGAGAGCAAGTGGGATGAAAAAAAATTTGATTGGAAACGGTCGACTTATGCTCTGGAGGAAATGGGATATTATGCCTGGTACTTCTTCGACTTCAAAGTTGCCATTGATGTTTCGAACAGAGCAAAACGTGTGCTAACTGTCAGTAGTTACTATCATAGAGAAAAGTAAGAAATTGAGATTAAAATTTAAAATTTTAATTTAAAAATTATTGTTCTTAGATTGACCAACCACCTTTTTCTGTTGACCGGGAAACGTTATTAAAAGGGTACGAGGACCCGATCGTATATGATTACTACAAATTTATGGTTGACATTGCTGTTATTTTTGGTGCGAATAGAACTATTGCTAAAACAGAAATGAAGGAAACTCTTGAATTTGAAATTAATCTTGCCAATGTGAGTATTAATTAAATTAGGACTATGGGGTCCAAAAAACTTTTTTTTTGTGAGCGGGCAAGGCTCGCCTGAGAGGTTAACCAATTCAGTTTTTCGTGTGCACCCCGAGTAAAAATATTTCGTCTTGAGTTCAACTTGGCTGCTCTTGAGTTCATCTCCAAGCCGGCTATGTCTCGCTGATGGCCAGGGGCGAGACTTAGTAGTCGAAAACGTAAGGCTTGAATTTATGACTAAGATTTTACGCTCTTAAGATGAGAAGTTTATGTCATGAGAAGCAAACAGATGTTTTTCTAAAGAAAACTGTATGACCATATTTAGGGCTTTAATATTTTGCAGGGTCAAAATTAAAAAAATTTTCTATTATAAATTTTTTGTCCAATATACTCGGACCTCTACAAAATATTGACCCCACCTGCAGGGCCTACCATTTCCAGGAAGCCCTTAGCTAGACTGGGGCCAAGCAGTTGACATCTGCTAAGGATTACAACTTTACGACCAATAGATATTGTAATTTTGCAATAAATGATTCGCTTATTCAAAATTCCGAATCTGTCAGTCTCAAGAACTACATTCATATAACATTTTCCACAAAAGGATTAAAACAGTGATTTTCTATAAGTATCTAGTGAACTGTTGGAGATAGGAATAAATGGATAAAATTTTTATATTTTCCATCCTAAGAACATAATTATTGAAGTTAAACAAAATTATTAATGTTTAAAAAATAAATACAACGGAGATAAATAATATAAACATTCTGTAAAATTTAAAGCAGATTAGTGATTACACTCGGATATATTGAGAGCCTTTTGTTATCGGTGTCCTTGAGTTCTGCTTGAAGACGAAAAATTTCAACTTAAGACCAAAAATAAATTCTCGCTCGCGGCCAGGAGCCGGGATTTCAGGATATTTTAAAAGACTAAAAGAGATTGCACTAGATTAAATGATATTAAAATTAAAAAATTCCATTGAAAATGATATATAAAAATCACTAATGATATGGAGAAATGTTTCGTAATCTTAGAAACATTTGAAGATTATTTCTCCGAATTAACGTTGAAACATAATTTATATTTAAAATTTTATCTTACGGTAGCTTTTGCGCCAAAAATGAGGTATCTGGAAAAAAATTATGTATGATATTAAGAATTTAAAGAATATCATCGAGCATGTATTATAAACGGAGAAACATAATTTTCGACTTAACAAATGAAAGAATATGGAAAAAAATTACATTAACGATATTTTCTGTAAATAAATTTTTCTTATCTTTTTTCTTATCGTAATAAAATCGGTCAAATTATTTGTATGTTTTTTTTAAATGTTCAAATAAGTTAAATTTGTATCTCGAAACTATCTGAAATGTTTTATTTTCGAATTTGACTAGTTTTATTTGTACCTTTGTATATTATTCAAAAGTATCTAAGAGACCGCGTACTAAAGGTACTATTCATAATCCGCCTAAGTTCTATTGGGAAATTTCGTTCTTTTTCATAAAAAAACTGAATAGTTATAAATGATATTGTGAATTAAAAATGCGCATTGAATGATGTAAAAAAAATTATTATATAAAAGTGCATAATTCTATATGTTTAAAAACTTAATACCTTCATTTTCAAGCTATTGAGAAAATAAAGACAAAACAAAATCAGTAAAAAAGACAAAACCCAAATAGGCAACATCTAAACTCTTGATCATATAAGATCTATAATTTATTCAGAGATTTTTTACCGAAAAGGTACAAAGGTAACATGACGAAATATACATATATTATAGAAATAATTAACATCAAACAAAAGGAATATCAGGAAGAATACGGACGCATGATAAAATATTTTTTCGATCCAAAAAAATTTTTGGTGTATCTCAAGGATTTTATAGATCATAAATAGATTTTTATAGATTTTATAGAGATTCTATAAGATTGCATGGATCATATGAAAAAATATTATAGGAAAATACAGGATATCATTACAGTTTAATCAGTCAGCACTGGAATAAATAATTAAGAATTATTCAAACAATTAATTTAAGAAGTAGATAAACTAAAAAGGAAGGATTTCTTTGAGATGAACCATAATCTTACATGGTAAATTCCCGAAAATCTTGAAAATAATTGTACGTTCTAGAAAACCTCTGAAATCTTCTGCAATTTCTGTATACCCTTTGAAACTTTGATAATCTCTCGAAAGTCTTCCCTTTTTTTTAAATAACTTAAGATCTTTAAAGTCCTTCACATTTTTTTTAATTTCTTTACGTTACTTCAAATCGTTAAAACTCGTAGAAATACCACTTTCTAAAATTTAATATACTTACTAGAGTTTTTATTAAATTATTTTCATTAAAATTCCCATAATGGAAATCTTTCAAAATTCTTCAATCTCTTCTTTGCCTTAAAATTCCATGAAATCTTTTTCTTTAGAAAGCGTGAGAATTCATTAAAATAATTAAAATCAATAGAAATCTCTTGAATATAAATTAAATTGAACTTATTTATTTAGCTTCTATGGAAACATTTCTCTGAAATTCTGCAATGATTTACAGGAAAATCAGTCAAAACTTGAATAAAGAATTAAGAAATATTGAAAGAATTATTGTAAAATAATGATAGGTTTTATAAAACCTCTGAAATCTTCTGAAATTTCTTTAAATCCCTTAAAAGTTTCATAATCTCTTTAAAGTCTTCGCAATCCTTTTAAATATAGTAAAATCTTTGATATCAGTAAAAGAAATGTTTAATTCTTTATATCCTTTTTAGTTGTTCAAACTCGTAGAAATCCCTTGTTATAAAATTTAATTTATTCCGTTAAGTGTTTTTTAACTACTTTCAAAATTTTGCCAAACGCAAAAATTGATTAAGATACGTAGAAATCATTTGGATTTCCTTGATATATCTTAAACCCCTATTGAGATCTTTCAAATGACTAGAAATCCCTTGAAATTTAATTTAATTTCATTAATATTCCAAAGTTCTTTCTTAATACCTTGTGATTCGTGGAGATACAATGAAGATCCTTCAAGTTCATGAATTTCCTTGAAATATTTTGAAATTCCTTAAATCTTTAAGGCGTTAATAATTCCTTGCAATTTATATTATTATTTTAGTTTCCAAAGTTAATCAGAAATCCCTTAGAACGTTTAGTAGTTCCTTGAAATTCTTTTAAATCGCTTGAATTTTTTGTTAATAATTGGAAATCGTAAAAATACTTGAATCTGTAAATCGAATTAAACTAATTCGTCCAAATTCCCTAATGAAAACGTTAAAGCACGCAGACACCTTCGAAGTCTCTGGAAAACCTTTGAGATTTAATAACATCCTTTAAATCTTGTTAAATTTCTCATAGTACCTTAAAATATTTTAAAACTTTGAAATGCCTAAGAAGCCCTTAATATTTAACTTAATTAATTTGAAGAATTTTCTCTTCAAATCTCTCGAAATCTTAAGTAATCTTAAAAATTCTTCTATTCCTTCTTTTCCTTGAAATTCCTTGAAATCTTTATCATTGGAAATCGTAAAAATTCATTAATATAATTAGAAATTACTAGAAATCTTTGCATTCGTTAGGAATTCCTTGAAATTTAATTTAACTTATTTTTTAAAGTTCTCTATAAATTACTTCAAATCATTGTAAATCGTATTAAATTCTTTGACATCTCTAAAAGGGCGTTAAACCTATTCGAAATACCATAAAATTTCCAAAAATGTTTGGAAATATTAGGAAATTCTTTGAAATTCATTAAATTCTTTGAAATATTTTAATTAATCTGATATCTTGTAATTCATTTGTGGGATTAAAAAAACATTACCTATTGTTTTAATTTTTTAATATTACTTTCTTATAATAATTTTAAAACCCCTAGATCTCCGCAAGCAACCAAGAAAGAGCCCATGAAGTGAATGAGAGTAACAAATTTAAACTTTGGGAGCTTGACACAGAGTATCCAAGTATTCCATGGATGGAATATTTCAACGCATTTCTCAAACCAATCCTTGTAATCAATGATGATGAAGTCATACAAGTGAACGCGCCACATTTTTTCAAACGATTCGAAAGCTTGATGAAGAAAACTCCAAAAAGAGTGCTCGCTAATTTTCTCTTTTGGAAAGCAGCTGAGAATAATTTGAATTATTTAACTGAAGACATTAAAAACCGCAAAATGAGGTTCGAAGCTGTACTTGGCGGCCAATCTAAAAGGGTTCAAAGATCACAGGAATGCCTCGAGGTATCTGATGTACTAGGATTGAGTACTGGTGCTCTATTTGTCAGGAAGTACTTTAACCCAGAATCGAAGGAAAGAGCACAAAAATTAGCACTTCGTATTCAACAAGAGTTTAAGAACATTCTAAAAGAGGTGAGCTTTTTTAAGAAACTATTTGAAAATGTAGCTTTAGAAAGAGAGAAAAGGTCATTATTTACACTTTGAATTTAAATCAGTTAAAATTGACTGATTCAAAGTCAATTTTGACTTATTCGAATTATGCCTAATCGACAGATGACAAATCAGTCTAACGTCTCTTTTCAACTCAGTCAAATGACCTTAACGCTAAAATCAGTCATTTTGAAGGATCCAATTTATGGAATTCCAAGCTAAAAAACGGGGAAAATTTTTAATAAAATGGAGTAGTTACATTTTCAATTAACAAAATAAATTTTCCACAATCAAACTAATATTAAACGTAATAATAAACGTAATAATATTAATTTTCAACCAAGAAGATTATTTTAAACTAAAATGTAAACCATTAACCAGAATAATACATTTTTAATCAAGAAATTTAACTTTCGACCATGTTGTTGAAATTTTAAGGTAAATTTTAGCTATGAACGTTTTAATATTCAATTTCAGAAATAGTGGTATTAAAAAAAGACGAATTAAAAAAAAAAGTGTTTTCTGAACCAATATAGATCCATCTTAAACGATAAAATTTTAAAACAGATTAAATTTGACAGATAAGGTTTTGCTCATTAGTCAGCGTAAATTATTTCATTAAAAAAAAATAATTATTCCAATAAAAAAGATAAATTTTAAATCAGGAGAATCCATGTTCTACATTTATGTTTAATTTGAACAATTTAATCAAATCTAGGAATTTAATGAAGAATTTTAATGTACAAACCATTTTTCTTTTATATTATAGCAGACCAATGAGTCATTTTTATGTTCTCGAAAATCAGTACTTTTAAGTAGCCGTTTGATTCAGTCAAAAAAATTGACTGATTCATCTATTAACATGACTATTTTTAGTACAAAGTACTGATTTTTCAGTCAAAGAATGTTTGATCAATTAATGTACTCAAATTTTAACTGCTATAAGTTTATATTGTAGTATTTGAACCAAGGAAATATTTGTATTTTTAACTAAAATATATTTTTTCATCAAAAAGATTAATTTTGTACAAAAAAAAAGAATTCTCGACAAAATACATGAATTTGCAACCAAAAGTACAATAGTTGACTTTCCCACCTACAGAAAATTTACTTTTAGCCAAAAAAATATTTGGGTTTTTATTGGGTTCTAATTATTTGGTTCATAATTAAGCAAAAAAAGGAAAGATTTTAAAGTCTCATATACGAAATTGATGTTCAAACTTATGAACTTGTTTTTGAACTGTACCATTACAGGGACATCTTTCGCAAAATTTGTAAACTCTGTTAAAATTTATCATCAGCAAAAGTCATTATCAGTCATTATCTATAAATAGGCTGAAAAAAGAGGAAAGTGTGTACGTTTGGTTTATTTATGTATTTTTGTGTAGAATTCGTGAAAAGAGGAATGTATAGAAAAATTTCCTTTCCCCGTGTCTCTTATTTGCTCTTAATTTTGTTTAGGTCGACTGGATGGACGAACCAACAAGAGCGAGTGCTTTAGCTAAACTTAACGCAATGAAAATGTTTATTGGATACCCCCAGGAAATTTTCGATGATAAGTATCTTGACGATTACTACAGCTCATTAGAGATAACCCCGAATAATTACGTTGAAGCAGTAGCGAACTTGACCATTTTCTCGACAGACCATACTTTTAAAACATTGCGGAAGCCTGTCAACGACTCAGATTGGACACTTCATTTGGACAATATTCGTGAAAATAGTGGTGCTATATATTCTCATCAGGAAAATAGCCTTGGTAAGTCTGTTTTATTTAAAAACTTCTGCGAAACTGTAAAATGGTATTGTGCTAAAATTCCAAACAATATAAAATCCCGCCAAAAACTTCTGAGAGGCCAACAAATCTGATAACTAGAACTATATAAATTTCTGAAATCAAAATTGGCTTCTTAATTTATTAAAAATAGTGATGATTCGAAAAATTGAATTTAAAAAAATTTAAAAACTTTATAAAGTGGGCTACAGAAATTTTTTCACAAATTTAAAAAAACCTACGTAAGATATTATAGAACTGGAAGTAATTATATTACACCACCAATCTCCCATACCAAGCATTTTGTACTACAATCATTTTATTTATAATATTTTTTCCCGCCAAGATTTTTTATTTATAATAGGACTCCTTAAAGTGTATTAAATAATTTCTGTAGGGCACTTTATAAAAAAGTTTATTTATATATTTTATCATTAATATTTTTCATAAATTACTGGGCCAAATAGAAATAATTACTAATTGACAATTTGAGTAACACATATGACCTTTTAAACCACTTTTAATTTTTTCAATAGATATAACTTGTTTAAACAATTGCTTTTCTTCATAAAATGATAAAAGTAATCATATATTTTATAACTGAAATGTAATAGTCATTGTTTTAAATAGCAAGTTTTCAAAAAAACGTTATGTGATTATTTGAACAATTTGTTATTTTTCATTTTCGAAATATCTATAAATTAAGTCAGAGGTATCCGCTTTTTTCTCAAATTTGCATCCGATGCTACTTTTTGTTAAATAATTACATCATTTTGAGACGTTTCTTCTAAGATTTAAGAAATTTAGATCCGGTTACACAAGTGTTATTTAATGAAGCAGTTTTCTTTCGAAACCATATGAAAAATAATATTAAATTGAAGACATATAATTATTTCTTTGACTGTATAGTGTATAGAAAGAATATATTAACCATTTTTTAATTTTTGAAGTAAACTTGAGTCATTTAAACAATTATTCTTTCCAATAATATTTTTGAAATCGTATTTGAGAAATTATCCATAATATTAAATGATTTTAAGCAGTAATTTATGCTGAAAGCTCAACGAAATTCTTTACAAAATTATTTTTTTTTTCTTCAAATTTCCTTCCAATTGAGTATGGATGGTTTACATCTGTTTGGCGTACTATTAAATCAATCATAAAATTCATAAGAAAATTTAAATAATAAAAGCATATTTATCATTTCATTTGTCATATTTTTACTATCTTTATCAGTACTATATTAAAAGAATAAGAATCTGCAATATTAGAAATTATGATTCAAGTTTCAACATTTTCTTCGAACAACATGTTTCATTACGAAATTCTGTATTTTAGGTAATTCATAATAATTAAAATGATAAAAATATTAATTTAGCACACTTAGTACAAGTAATATAATTTATTTATAATAATTTGAATAATAAAAATAATGAAATAATAATGAATCATATAATAATATAATAATAAATAAGAATAATGAATTGGTATTATTCAATTTTGAAATTTTCTTTTTTTTTTTAAATCGGCAATGTAAATAGAGTAAAAGATTATAATTCCCTAATATGTTTCAAAAAACCACTTCAAATTTTATAAAAGCTGGCCTTTTTTTAAATTTTCATACTTGTAAAAAAGAAAACATGTTGCTGACACGATTATTTAAGATACTGTCTTTGAGTTATTTCTGTAATTCAAACATGTAGCGTTAAAAATATTTCAAATTTTCCGCATTAAGACTTTTTAAAACTCGTTGTATCTTGTATCTTGTATTATTTCTTCACATTTTTTAATATAAAATTGCTTGAATGCACACAAATTATTTAAACAATGTAATTACAATGTTATTAAATATTATGTTTAATTCATACAAGAAGATTAAATTTTTTTTGCAAAGATAATTGTTTAAACAAATTATTTTTGTGCAAACAATTGAAAAAGATTTAATATCTTTGATTTAGTCTTTCCATACACTATGCAGTTAGAAAAGTAATTGTATGAATTCTATTTTATTTTATTCTATTTTTTTTGTAATTGGATTTATTTAAATAAATAGGAATTTTGTTTTAAAGTTATATAAAATATTCAAATTGTCGATTAGTAATTATTTGTATGAAAAAAGACCACATACATTGCTGAAATTTAAGAATAATACGTAAAAATGTAGTTTATTTATTTTTTGTGATACTCGGGAGCTGTGGGGAGAGGGTATATGAAAATTAAAGTTATTTACATCGTTTCATTTTATATACTCTCCTCTTTAAAGCCTAAAAAACTTGCCATGTTTCGATGAAACGCTGATGAATGAGTATAATTTTTTGAAAATTTCCCCATGTTAATGAAATGGGATTTTAAAGTGCCTGGTGGTACGAATCCATTTCAAATTAGGCAGATTCTACTTTGAAGTCGCAGAATCTCTCGGGAACAGAATATGTTTTTTAAAGGATATTAGGTGATATTATATGTACTTCACTCTTTTTCTTTGGTGAATTTCTATTATTATCCTAAGGAAAATATTGCGTGCGTTTTATGCAGGCTAATCGGCTTGTGTGGCCAGAAGAATTTTTTTTCATAAAATCGAATTTTCTTATTTCTCTCGCTTACAACAATACGAAAGAATGATAACTAAAATATCTTTTAGATTTAAAAAAGTTCTACAACAAATTTCTTTACTCATTTATGATATCTTTTTACATAAACGAAAATTCGTAAAAAATATATTATTTTAAATATAAAAGGTTGGGATGCTACTTTTTA
The DNA here is from genome assembly GCA_035041075.1 of Acraspis erinacei. NCBI lineage: Eukaryota > Metazoa > Arthropoda > Insecta > Hymenoptera > Cynipidae > Acraspis > Acraspis erinacei. Next base: position 36,264,488 of record JAWWLR010000054.1, read on the forward strand.
CAGAAATTGCTCATATGTTTCTATGCGATCAACGTGCTTTTTTAAATTTTATATATAAATGAATAATTGAAATTCCAAAACGTCTTTGTTAATTTTTTTCTATCATTCTGTGATAGTTTAATGTCTATGCAAACTTATATTCTCACTCATGTAATTTATAATAGAGCTAATAACAGATTTGTACATTTAAAAGAATTGGCTGGTATGCTACAACTGCAGTTTCCCGAAAGAAATATTTATTTGTTTATTTTTCTCGGAAGCAGTAAAAGATATCATATCAGAGTAAATAAATTTGTGGAAGAACATTTTTAACTTTAATATCTATTTTTTAAACATTTTTTGTATCTGTTGTATTCAAGAAAAAAGCGGAAATTCAAATTGATGGAAAAAAATTCTTCTGGCCACAGAAGTTATATGTATCACCTAATTTTCTTTATGAAATTTAAAAAATTCAATTAATATGTATTATGAAGAAATTGTCTAAAATTCAGTGTACACAAAAATTAATAATCAGCTCATCAAAATTAAAATTAACATATATAAATACTTCTAAACCAGATTCCAAGTAAATCTTGCAGAAATATATTTTATTTTCTTAGATAAAAAAAGGATTCTTTTCGAATTATTGGGAAAAAATATATTTTTCACCTATGCTAACATCTGCAGTCTAATATATCAATCTCAATACATATTCCCAGAATTTTCGATATCTTCAAAAGTTAAAAGAATGTTACCCATTATGTCATCTTTGAATTTTTATTTTTTTTAACTAAATGCGTAAAATTTTAGAACTATTCCAGATATAAAAATTGAGATTATGTTTGGAATTTAAAAGCTTATTTATTTATATATTCAATATAAATTCCAATTTGTTAGACTACCCTGCTGGACTTCTACGCGGACTTTTCTTCGACCCGAAAAGGCCTCAGTACCTGAACTACGCCGGAATTGCTGCGTTTGATTTAGGACATGAAATTACTCGCGCTTTTGATTATGAAGGTAGACAATTTGATCAAAACGGAAAGTCTAATGATTGGTGGACTCCACATTCAAATAGACAATTTCTTCAGAAAGCTGCTTGCTTTATCGAACAGTACGGTTCTTATAAGATTGCAGAAGTCAACCTCAAAGTAAGTAAATCTGGAATTTAAAAAATATATTACATGTTTGCCAATAAGCTTTGCGATGATAATTAACAATAGCTAAAGCAGCAAGTTCAGTTACGTAAGATTTCATTAAATAAAAATGGCACCTAGATGTTCACTATCTATGAAACTTAATTTTGAAGGAGAGTCACAATCTTTTACAAAAAAGTACAAACAACTAAAACAATTTTTACAGGAATTTACAAATAAATTGAATATATTTGAAAAAAGTATAGGTAAGTGCAAATTTTTTATATTATTCGGACGAATTTTATTCCTTTTGTATTTTATTTTACTTTTTATTCCTTACAAGAATTTTAAAAGAAAAGTGCAACTACAAGAATTTACAGGAATTTTCAGGTTTCGTATTCCAGAAGTTGTTCCTCTTCAACTTAAGATGACAAATATTTACAATAATTCCATGAAGATTTTTTAAATTACGATGAGCAAATGATCGCTTTACAATAGAAGCCTCGATATTTAAACTTTAAGGAAATGCTAATATATTAAAAGACAATAATCGTTATGAAGCAACGACAAAATTAAGCTTGGAACCCTTATATATATATATATATATATATATATATAAGAAAGCTCCCAAACTAACGTTTAAATATGTGTTTAACAAATATAAAAATTAAGTCTTTGTTGTTTAAGAACGATTATTAGCTTCAACGATTCTAATCTTCCTTTCAAGCTTTGACATAGAAGCTTTTCTTATAATACCGACATCTTAAGTTCAAATGATCTTATTGCAATATTCTCAATATATGTCGTCCTAGGTCTAAAACGAAACAACTGCCTAGGTTAAAAAAATATACATGCCTGTAGATTCTTATACTTGTGTTTTTTAAATTCTTGCAGGAAATTTAATCTAAAATAAAATACAATATGTAAAGAAGATCAACGTTGTCCGAAAAATAGAGAAAAGTTGTACTTTCTTTTGATTTTTGTTGTCAAATATGAAATGCATTTGTATGTCTCTGTCATTGTTAGGTTTCTTGTATTTTGTTGTAAAAATATTTCCATCAGGGTCAATACCATTTTCTATTTCTACAGTAAGATGTTCTCAGGAAAAATTTTACATTCTCAACCACATATACTCATCAATTTAATTTTTATTTTAATTATGGACAATCCAATCAATAAAATATCTGCTCCCGTATGATTATTTATGATTGAACATGCATATTAAAAACCTGGCCATATTAAAGTTAATTATTTAAGCATTAAAATGGAAAGAATGATGAATTGCAATCACAGTTACTTAATAATTTTCAGGTGAATGGTATAAAAACTCAAGAAGCCAACATTGCAGACAATGGAGGTGCAAAATTGGCATACCAAGCCTATGAAAATTTCGTCCGAGAAAAAGGCGAGGAACCCAAATTGCCTGGGCTGAACTATTGCGGAAGGCAACTTTTTTGGATTCAAGCAGCTATCACGCAATGTACCAAATTCACCCCAGAGTTCTTGGAAAACACAATTTTGACTAGTAATAATAGTCCACCAGAATTCAGAGTCATAGGTGCATTTGCTAATAGGCCACAATTTGCAAGAGACTTCAATTGTCCAACGGGTTCCAGAATGAATCCAGTTGATAAGTGTTCTGTATGGTAAAATTGTATCAAAACTGTAAAATTTTTTATAAAAATGTTTTCGATTTCATGTCCGCTGTAATATACATGGATTTTGCTGTGATTTTGTTTGTGTAAGGCGCTAAGATGTAGGTTCCCTAGAGTAATTTCTTGGCTCATTTTGTGAATGCGATTTAATTTTAATTAATTTTATGTTTAATACACTTTTTCTTGTCATACGGATATCACTTTAAAGTGAATTCTTCGCTGTATGCTATTAAATATGTTACCAATATGAATATTAATAAAAAAAATTATTTATGGAAATATCTAAAAAATTCTGTCGTATTTTTTTATTAATTGGCTTAGAATTTGTACACCATAATTGTGTATACAAGCAAGCTTTGCGAAGAATTTTAATTCAATATAAAATATCGAATTAACAAACGCTACAGATTTTTTAAATTTTTTAATTTTTTTGAATTTTTGGGACCTATTCCCGAATTCCCGACCTTTGGAGAACCTTGCGTCAGGAAAAAATAGGTTTTAAGAAAATGTCCGTTGGTCGGACGGTCCTTAGTCTGACGATGGTATAACCGAAGACAATTGAGGAGCGACAGGAATTCGTTTGCTACCAATATTTTTTACCGTTTTTTATGTACTTTTTCATAGAAATAATATTATACGCTATTTTTTAAGAAATGCCGAAAAGGTTGCAAATAGTAAGCATATAGGAAAGGCAGGGGGTTCGGGGGCGTTTTCAACATTCTTTTGGTTTCACCCACGTAAGAAGCAGATTGGTTTCTACCCATTTTTCAGTCTTATCCTTACCTAGTCTAATAACAGATGACAAGGAAGGTTTTATCGACGGAATTGAAGATATGTTAAATTTTTTGATAAAATGAGAAGTTTTATCAAAAATTTTTTTACCTATGGTAAACTGACTTTTGGTTGACAGAACAATAATTGTTTTCGCACAGAGTTATTATGGTTAGGAAGAAAATACAATTTTTGTTTGCAATATTTGGGTAATAATTTTTAAATTTTTAGCGTGAAATTTTTGGTGTGATAACATCATTGCCCTGTCAACAACATCATTGCCCTGTTCTGCCTGATAAAGATGGTTTTTGGTACCAATTAGTAATGATCTTATTATTATTTCTCATAAGAGAAATGTCTAAAAAATCAATAATATTATTTTCTTCAAGATCAAAAGTAAATTGCAAATTATTATTGTAAGAATTGAAAATGTGAGAAATTATATGAATGTGATCTTTTCTGGCACACAAGATTCTTAAACAACTATTTTCCAGATCATCCATTACAATATCTGCAAGTAAAGGTGAAATGGGTGAACCCATCGGTGTACCATGAATTTTTTGGTATATATTACCGTTGAAAAAGAAAAAGGTATAGTCATACAGAAATTTTATAGAACCTCTAACATCATCAAAAGGAATTTTGCAACTGGTTTGAATATCATAAAAGGGACGTTAGTAAATAAAGAACTGACATCTAAGGAGATAAAAATATGATCACTGTCTATTACTAAATTATTTAATTTTTCTTTCAAATCAAGGCTATTTTTAAT
>JAWWLR010000054.1:36307155-36317217 GCA_035041075.1 Acraspis erinacei
GGCTAAACAGCTAATTTTAATTATTTTTTTTAATTTCTAATATATATTGAGGTAAATAAAGCTTAGAATTTGATATCCTATTGTATTAACACTGTGCATATTAGTATTACATTAATCACACATACAATTTTTGACATTAATTTCTTTCTCAAAGCCTGAAGTTCGCCTTAACCTGCCAACAGTTGGGTACATTACCCTAAACCAGGACAGAAATTACTAAAGTTTTTGAATGGGGAATAAAATGGGGGCAATACAAAGTAAAGGGGGGCTAATCTAGGCAAATAGGTTCTCAAAGCTGTTAAAATACGACCAAACGCAAAACTTTTGCACTTTCACCTAGAAATTTTACACATTCAACAAAAAATTTGAGAGAAGAAACTGTCAAAATATATTCAGAAAAAAACCTGCTAAATTAAAAAGAATACATAGTTTTGTGGATAAGCAATTGCACTTATGTACTATATAATATAACAATCTTATATGAGAAAATACGATTATGTAACGATATGAAAATGATATAACGATAAAGAACCAGTTAAGAACCTGTTTTTTGGATTCCGGGTGTCTCGAAACGTGGAGATTTAAAAAAAACGCGATAGCCAGTTTTTCCATAGAACTCATAGCTTCGCATTATGATGATAATGCAATACTGATATTTAAAAGTTTCGCCAGTCCCATGAAGTTTAACACGTATTTACCATAAGCAAAAAATGTTTTTGTTAATTTTAATCAGAGTCGCAAATACTGAGTGAATCGAGTTGAAACTCAACATTTCTTTTCACAGTTAATTATATTCTACAAAGGAATAATTACTTTTTTAATACCACTACCACATGTCTATTTTAAAGGGTCCAAACAAAAAGCTATAAGTGAAAAATTGGGTTTTGTATGTTTATAGCACTTTAATTATGATTTTTTTCTAATATTCATTTTTCAATGAGATCGAGGCGACAATAAATTAAACTCAAAAGAAATATTTGTTTAAACAATTTATTATTATTGTTGTTATCTACCATAATATTCTCTTAGAATAATCCTAGAAAATTGAATTCTCCCCCAAAAATTTGCACTTTTAGTCCACTTTCCGATTGTAGTGAGATAATTATTAATTCATGTTCTTAAAGATTATTAAAAAAAATTGTTGTCATTTTCAATGATATTCTCTGTAAATAATTTTTAAAATATGGCGGTTTTTCTGTAATTATCAACTTCTCTTCCACTTTTCACTTAAAGAGAGATGAAAATTAACGTAATTTAACCAAAATAACAGTCAAAACAATTCATTATTATTTTTAGTAACATTATTTTCGAATGACGTTAGAAAGTTTTGCTTTGCTCTGAAATATTTCAATTTTATCCACTTTTCAGTTAGATCGATGTAAAAGTTCACTATATTTAACAAAATTAATCGTTTAAATAAATCATCATTATTTCTAACCTCATATACCAGTGCTAGATAGTTGCCGTTTTTCCTAAAAAAATAGTTTTTGTCAACTATTCCGTTATAGTAACAAACACAATTGTGTCAACAATTTATTATTGTTCATAACTATCTACTCTCAGATAATTGCTAGAAAGTTGTGTTTTATTTATACATTTTCAAAGTTTGGTTGGCTTACTATTTATTAATAAATAATAAATAAACAAAGAGCACATTATTTTTAAACTATCTCTATTGTGTGGACATATTTTTCTAAAATGAAACAAATATTTTAATTATTGTTCAAATTTCCTATATCGTTCATATTAAATGTAAATTTTCCTTGAAGCAGTTACTGAAAAACTTTTTGGGAAGTTTTATGAATGTCACAAAATATTTTTTTCTAGTAGGAAAGAGGTGTTGAACTGCATCGAGGTTACGGTCCCTTTGAATTAAATTTTTTCTAAAAGAAGCATTGCATTTTTTAGGAATTTAAACAAATTTGTGGGCAATATGTATGAAAATTAAAAAAAAAACCAATTTCGACTATCCCAGTGACTGTCCTTACTTATATTATGAGCAAAAATTTGTTAATTTTTTTGTTTTTATCCCCTGGTTTTGTGAGAATTTCCAAAAAAGTAATCCCCTCTTAATTTAGGTAAATTTGGCCAATATTTACATGTTATTATCCAAAATGCTCCAGAAAATAAGGAGCGGCAGGAATTTTTTTATTATAAAGTTTGAGAACCTTTTATGGCAACTGAAAAAATCCTCTATAAGTTTTATTATATCTATTATATTTTCCAATAATTATTTAAGTGTCTAAATAATACTTAAATGTTTAATTACATAGATCATTAAAGAAAAACAGAAAAAACGAATTTCTTTGGCAATTTTTCAACAAACTTGGATAGTATACCTAATACTGTCCAATTTTGTTAAAAAAATTCCCGAAGAAATACGTTTTTTCGGGATGAAGTTTGAACCAAGAAGACTAATTTTCTATCAAGAAACAAGAATTTTCATCATACTATTAAGATGTTCACCTAAAAAGTTGAGTCTTCAACCAAAAAATCAGTTCCTAAGAAGATAACGCAATTTTCTACCAAGCAGTTGAATTTTTAAACAAAAAGAAGTTAAATTCAACCAAAAATGTTTGCAGTTTTAGTTGAGAAAATTAATTTTAAACAACAACCAACTACTTAAATTTTCAACAAAAATACGAATTTTCAACAAAACTGTAAGCAATATATTTATTGCAAATAAACGTATTTTCCTATTTTAAAAAACAAACATTAAAACTCAAGTTCTTTGTAACCGACGTCACTTTAGAGTTCGTGAATAACAGCCTACATCTATACGCAATGCTCCTATAATTTAATTTTTTAAATAAATTAAATGAAGGAAAAAAAGTACTTAAACAGTGGCAATTAAAATAATACATAAAAATAATAATACTATAAAATAATATACTGCTTTAAAAAGGGAAACTTAATTGATAAAAAGATACATTAGATTATCCAAGTTTGTTAACAAATCATCCAAAAAATACGTTAATCCTGTTTTTCTTCAATTAGCTGTGTCATTAAACTTTGTATAGATTTGAGGACTTGGGCACTTGAGTGCTGGAACAAAACTATTTTTTTAGAAAAAAAATAATTTTGAAGATAAAGGCTACATTAGTGTACAATAGTGCAGATTTTATGAAAAAATGAATCGAATAACAAATTTGTAAGTAGTATACAGAGAAAAATATTGCTTTTTAAGAAGAATAGGAATAGATAAATTGAGCTTTGTTTGTATCTTTCGATATCTCAAATTCATTTTTTCATGTCCCTTCCTTGCTCTTAATTTTATTGAAGGTCGACTGGATGGACGAAACAACAAGGGCGAGTGCTTTGGATAAACTTAAATCTCTGAAAATGATCGTCGGACATCCTGATGAAATTCTCGATTATAAGATTGTTGACGAATACCACAAGACTTTAGAAATAATCCCGGATGATTGCATTCAAACATAATTAAACATGAACATTTTTATGAAAAACCGTGCATTCAGTCAACTGAGGAAGCGTGCAGACAAATCAGATTGGCCGTGGCTATTTTGTTGACAGATTTGTACAAAGCTTTTAAAAGGATAATGTACAAGAATTCAAAGATTTTAGAATAATTTTTCGAGATTTTATTTTATTGTATTTTTTTAACTCTACCGACGGATAGTATGGGGTCACGAACTGGAGGACCTGTTGAAAATTAGCCTTCATTTTGAAATGTGATAACTTTGTCAAGAATTTTATTTTCATCTCTCGTATGTGATAAATCTATACGTGCGCACAAGGAAAAATTTCTTCGACTAGGGCTCATTGAACCTAGAATTTATTAAGTTCTGCAACAAAGTTAAGAATATTTTTAACTGTAATTTGGACGGCACTATCACCTTACAAAGTCAAGGCTAATTTTTTATAGGTTATCTAGATAGTTGTTCAAGACATGTAAAATGTAAATTCTTATTTAATAGAAAACCCTGCCGGACTTCTGCAAGGCGTTTTCTTCAATAAAAATATACCGCAGTACCTAAACTTTGCTGCGTTCGGTTCATTTATTTTTGGCAAAGAAATCACCAAAGCTTTCGATAATGATGGTAGAAAATTTGATAAAAATGGATACCATAAGGATTGGTGGACAGCGGAAACGAATACCAAATTCCACCAAAAAGCTGGTTGCATTATTCAGCAGTACGGAACTTATACAGGAAAAGATAGTGGTGTCAAAGTATGTACCTTGTATGAATCCCTTAAAAAAATTTGTTTTGTAACCCTAGCTATTCTATCATGCGATCAATTACAGGATAATTGAGATAAAAAAGATATAACTTTTTGGGAGCATATTTAGAAATATAACCCTTTGATAAAAATAGATTGACCTGTTTATATAGGAAACAGAAGATCTTTCCATAAATTTATCCTCCAAAGAGTCCATCCCTTTCTACCATTTCCGCAATAGGGAGTCAAGAAATAAATTTTAATTCTTTTAAATTTGAAAATACAGATAATAAACCTAAGTAGGCTATAAGTTACAAAAGAAATTTTTTCATGTGAAAATTATAGATTCGTGAAGCATAATAAAAAATAATTCCCAATTTTTAGGTCAATGGTAACCAAACGAAAGATATCAACATTGCAGATAACGAAGGCGTAAACATTTCTTACCTAGCCTATCAAGATCGGGTGAAACGTCACGGCACTGAAACAAAATTGCCTGGATTAAAATATTCCCAGTCACAACTTTTCTGGATTCAAGCAGCTATCACACAATGTACCAAATACATCCCAGAGCATGTGAAGAACTCCACATCTGACGATGAACCTGTCGGCCCAATGAATTTTCCATTAGAATTCAGAGTAACAGGTGCATTTTCTAACAGGCCAGAATTTTCAAGCGACTTTAATTGTCCTGTTGGTTCAAAAACTGTACTATACACGGGTTCTACTGTGATTTTCCTTGTGTAATACTAATTACAAATACATTAGGTGAATACTGTATAAATTTAAAAAATAAATTTTTTATTGAAATCTCCGGAAAGGTCTTTCGTATATATTAGAAATGCAAATTCTTCTATTTTGCATTCTAGATCACTATGGTTCTGAAAAATAGATTATTTTCCTCGAGTAAGTTTTAGTTTAGATTGATCTATTTCCATTTCTGTAGAATCTACTACTTCCTAAAAATAACAGGACATTTTTAGAAGAATTTTATAGAAACAGAAGACGTGCCAAATAGAAGCATTTAATAATAGAACGCAATTGAAGAACAGCATCAGCTTTATTCAAACAATGAAAAGCAAATATTGTGAATCGTGTTGGTACATTTCGTGACCTCAGCCAACATAAAGTACTTGAAAGTTAAACTCTCTGAAAACGAAAACATTATAATTTTTTTACCAGCTTAATATTTTTATTTTTTATTATTTTCCCATAAAAATTCCATTAATCTATACAGACAAAGATATTATTTCCTAATTTAAATCCAATTTTGTTTGAATATAACAAAGTAGTTTTTTATTCAAAAAAAGATTTTCGTAGCAAGAAAACTCTTCTGTATAAATAAAATAAAGCAAAAAATTGCAACAAATAAAATAAAATTTACTTTAATCAAATTACAATGCGCAAAAAATTTAGAATCAACAAATTATTATTTTTAACGATTCGTAGCTTTAAAAAATAAGATACTGAACTATACAATTGTCTCGGTTGATAAATGTGTAACACAGGCACACCAAAAAAAGTATTCAAAGCCAAAAAAGGGACCCATTTAGCATCGCTGTATTTGAGTAGCATAGTCGAAATCTGCATTTATTGGAATTTCCTGCTTACCAGTCTTTTATTCCAGTTTGAATTTTTATTTTATCTTTAAAATTATTTTTTTGAATGGCTCTTATGTCACAAAAGATTTTCCAAGGTTTGAGTCGCAAACACTATTTTTCGTAAAAGTGATTAGCAACGCAAATTTAAGGTTACAATAGTATCAAAATGTTGCTTGTGAACAAGAAAAGATTTCCATAAATCTTCCTTCTAAATATATCAACTTAAAACTTGTTTAAAAAATAATAAATTGTTTGTAAACACATTTTATTTTTGTTCTTTTCGAAGGAAATATTGTTTGCAAGTTATTCTGCATTCTCTCTTTAGAGATATTTCCAGTCAGATTTCCTGGAATTTCGTATTCTTTGGTTCTCAAATTAACTGTGTAGGGAATTTATTTATTTTTATATTTATTTTACAGGTAATTTATTTTTTTTTAATTCCAAATATAGTTCATCATATTCACGGTCCATTTTCTTCGATTTCACATCCAGAAAATGCAATTTTAATAATTTCACAAGAAAAATGTGTATCCTGTGTAATAATATAAACTACTTCTATTAGCTATTATTTACTTCTACTACTATTTATTTTTGCCTTTTTCTCCGGAAAAAATATATTATCACGTGCAAACAAAAATTTTCTTGTGAAAGAAATAAGTTCAATTATTTTTATAAGCAATTGAAATTGGTATGAACAAATTTAATACGTTTATATTCGCAAGAAAAATGGCTGGAATGTACGCATTTTAAACCGTACTCATAAAAGACGACTCTCGAAATATGATGACCTACTTGGGATAATTTGTCCCCTACAAAAAATTCAAACTCAACCTATATAGGTCGCTTTTTTGGCTCCGCTTACTCGTTTGTGTACCTATGTTATCGTGCAATGCCGTATGATGAAGGTACATTTGTTATCTACTCATCATGCATTTTTAGATTCTGTACCCACAGGTTTGTATATAAAAAGCAGATAGCCAAAAACCAAACTTTAGTTGATAGATGCGAGTTAAGGGAAACCATATTCTCAGGAAAATATGATGAAATCGCGATTTTTTATTTTTCTTATTCCCTTTTTTGTTTTGCACAAGTGCGAAACGAGAGAAATGCAAAGAGAAACGAGTGCAGTGAAAAATATGATTGCGGAACTAGAGACGCTTGCGGAAGAAGAGATCAGCAATGCCTGTCTAAGTCCTGAGTGTACAAAAGCTGGTATGTATATTTTTTCTGTTTAAAGTGAATTTTTTCAATATTAGAATACTTAGATCGTTAAAAGAAACCCAAAGATCTTTTGCTCACTAATAAAATATTTCGAAATGTTTATGTCTAAGTAAAAAGGGACCAGTTTTCCAATTTTATTTCAGGTGTCATAAGCGGTTTTTCGAGTTTCAGGGTTCAATTCTACAATCTTGGGTTTTTATTTAAAAGTAACATTTCTTCTATCGACCTAGACCAACCTATTTTTAAAACGTGCTCGTTTCAATTGGACGTACATATAATTTTCTTCTTCAAGACAATGCTCATTAAATATTAATAATAACAAATTTTACTAATTGTGGTGGTAATTGAGTGTTTGACTAATGATATAATAATATTTTACAATTAAAATAATGCAACATCAGTTGAAATGTTTACTCATTCTTCAGCTATTTCGAAGACTATTATATTAGTGCCTTGCATTTATAAAATATTTGTAAAAATAATTTTGCATAGAAAAAACAAGCACCAGCAAAACATTGACGTTATAAATAATAAAAAAATGATTAGTACCAACAATTAAAAGAAACTCCGAAAAAAAATTTCACCCGTTCTTCGAAAAGCATATTTAAAACTGTAATATATAAAGGCAAGCCCTGTGGCAGGTCATTTCGTTAAACTTAATTAGAAATAGCACTTGCTTCAAATTAAATGTTCATTTTTCATTTTTATTTATCAATTGTACTAAGTGAATAGATTTTTAATTCGTCCCAAATTCTATCCATGCATTTTTTGCAATCACCGAAACGGAGTTTTAGAATTGTAAAGTTTGATTTCGAGACTCAAAATTAATCTTTAAATATTTGTTTATTTACTTTTTATATCTGTTTTCTGAATTAAAACTCAGTATACCAAAAATTGAGCTAGCTTATAAAAAATTATATACTTGGGTCTCCCCAGTTATCCAGGGATATATTTTTAATTCCCTGAACGATTCTTCACTATTTCTAATTTTTCTATGGAAACTATTTTATTTTGGAACTAGTATAGCTGTTCTTAATCATTCAATTTGTAAATTAAAATTGAATGTACCTAAATATTTAGTTACAATAAATTAACTTAATTAAAATAACCTGAATAATATAAAATGAAAGCGTAATTTAAAAAAATGTCATGAAAAAATAAGGAATAAAATAAGGTACTGTTAATTAACATTCATTGGAAATTAAATAAATATTTCCGGTAAGCCAAGACACGGAACATGATTAGGGCAAGGTAAGCGTAACTCACTCGATTCTAGTCTCCTTGTCTAAATAATTACAATTCAAGTTTATCATATTGTATACACTGTCATAACCGGTAAAAAGTCTACTCCAAGCATCCCGAAAGGAGTGTCACGAATTTTAGAGAAGGTTCATGTAATTTAGGTGAATTTAATCATTTCATATATTTCTGTGAAAAATTTACGAGCCAGTATGTATTCAGAGCCTCTTAAGGCCATGTGAAGATTTGGTCACGTGACTAGATTCCCACCTTGTCTACACGTCTTTTATTTCCTAACTTATTTTCATAGGATGCGTCACATCGATTTAAAAGTTTTTGATAATAAATAAGAAGCAATACGAAAGATGGGTCTAGTCCTCAATTTTAATACTTATAAAAACAAAACAAAAACTATTTGCGAAAAAAACGTTTCTTCATAATTATAAAAATTTAGGGCCAGGCCCAGCTTTCTTAGTGCTTCTTATTTATTAACACAAATTTTCAACTTCAGATGCCGCTTCGTGTGAAAATAAGTTAATTAAGGCCATAAGCAATATATATTGATAAATCTACGTTTCCTTCAATAAGTTCAATTTCCTATGGAAAACTACAAAAATGTCAAACCATAAAAAATTTTGAAAATCGAAAACAGAATTGGGCCTTCTTATTTTTCTATTTTTCATTTTTCCGATTTTTAACAACGTTTTAATGACTGCTTACAGTCCTAAATAAGTTTATATATTTTTTTAAGGAAGGAGTTTTTTCACTTTTGGATTAGGAAACATCTTGACTAATCAAATTAGTACTTTTTTACTAATGACGATGGCCCTCTTTTCGCTAATCAAGTCTTTAAACATTTTCTAGTAATTAATTATGCTTTAACAATTTCGATTTGGAGATGCAGTAAAGTATCTTTTACGTCAGAAATAAAGTTAGAAAAAAAAATTCTTAAGACACTCATGTTTATCTTTAAAAGTTTTGCTAAAGTATTGCAATTTCCTATGGAAAAATATAAAAAGTAGCGCATAAAGAACCACAATTTGTATAATTAGTTTAAACTTCATAAATTCCCGATCATTTTGAAAGTCCTGAGTGCAATTTGTTTTTTATCAAAGCAATTCGTTGCTTTCCACTATGGAATTAGAAAATATCTCAACTAATCGAATTACTATTTTTTACTATTCTTCGGTAGTTGGCTTTTCGCTCATTGAATATGTAAAATTTCACTCTTAATCAGTTAAATTTGCCAATTTTTATTCAGAAAGCACTCATAGTATCTTTTGAATAACAAACAAGCTATACAATTAAAATAAAATTCTTAAGGCGCTCAATAGCATGCGAATTCAAGCTGACGCTTATTCAAAGCAAATGATTTTGATTAATTTTGCTTGATTTTTAGCCAAAAAATTCAAACTCATAAACACAGCTTTGTTGAAAAGTAGTGCATGAAGACGGTTAATGAACCTTGTTTGAACTTTGTTCAAGCAAATAGAAGGCCATGCATTAAAATTGAGGCGAGCTACTTCACGTTTACAAGTTCACAAGGTGGCCTTCTTCTTGTTTCAATATAGTAAAGAATGTAACAATATCCCTGTATTTTATTAAACTTGACTTTTTGTAATTATTTTATACAGTTAAAATAAATTTATTTGTCTGCATCGAGCAATTAGCTAATTTCCATAACTGCATTAGGACATATCTCAACGAATGGAATTACTAATTTTCTACTAATTTTCATGGCCTAATTTCATACTGATTCAAGCTGGTGATTATGCAAGGCATATCATTTTCAAGAAGTTTCCTAATCCATAGCAATTTT
>JAWWLR010000054.1:36329070-36345982 GCA_035041075.1 Acraspis erinacei
CCTGAAAAAATGCGTTTTTTCTTATTGGGAGACTCATTGGCTGCTCCCATGCCCATAGCCTCACTCATAGGGACCGTCAACCCCTCAGCTTCCGGAAAAGCTTGGGGCACAGTCGCGGCTTGGGTTTGGCATGCCCGAGAGACGGATTCGGAGGAAAGCGTTATGTTGGACCCGTTATGACCCAGCTCCTCTCCGCCACCTGCCTTTCACCTTCTTCTTTTACTTTTGGTTTTGCGTGGTCCATTTTGGTTCCCACGAGTACCTAGGGAAATAAAAGGCCTGCCCCTGCACAGCCCCGCATACAAGGTTAAGACTAATTAATCGGAGAGGTCGACCGGTGTCCCCGAGGGGCCGATGAAACACCTTCCTGACCGCCAGGCACCAAAGTCCCACGGCACGATCACTCTACGCCCATGGCTTGGTGGGGCGGTCGCATTGAGGGTAACACTCAATGAGTACCCAATCGACGGTCTCCATACAGATGGAGGGCTGTTTCTAGGTCGCTGTGCGGGCTGCAGGTCATTCCCGTGCCGATTACAAGAACTGGAATCAGTCCGGAAGGGACATCGACCCATTGATCCAGAAGGCCCGTGTTAGCTAAGTTCTTTCACGCTTCTGTCATACTACAATCATGCATACGAAGAGAGCCCGTCTATAGGGATCCTTTTCAACCACCCTGGAGAGCCCGCTCATAGGAGTCCTTTCATCCATATCCATACGCATGCAGGCCAAAGTCCGTTTGACCCCTAGGTTCCTCACGCTTAAGCCTCCCCACCAACTACAAGGTCTTACAGCCCCTCGGGGATGTAACAAAAGTAAGTGTTTTAAAACACTTGATTATTGGTTATATCTATCTTTCCCTGTATTATTGCTAGATAGCTGCAGTCCTTTATTGAGATTTTTAACTTTGCGCTTACTTTTTTTGCCATAATTTCAGGTTTTATTGTACCCATTAAGGGCCGAACGGACGATTTTGTTATACCTTTTTCAACTGCCAGTTTAAATATGAATCCGATTGCGAATGACAAAAATTTTTCATTGTACATTTTCACGTCGAAACCGTCGTTGGATTTTAATAATTTGTAAATTTTTTGCGTCCATGACACCTAACCTTTAAATTACATTTATAGGTATTTTTCAATTCAAGATGGCAACATTCAATATCGCGGCCTGAAACCGAAAATTTGTTGCTTACTTTGATATTTTTTAATAAAACAATTTTTTGTTGGTGAATGTTTACCAAAATCAGTATACAGGATTTTTTTGGTCGCTGATTACAAATCCATTACCAGATTTCAATACGGCGGATCCAATATGGCGGACAAAAATTTCCCAAAATGTTCAATTTTCATTAAAGTTGGTATAGAGGGGTTTTTTAAGTCGTTGATTAAAAATCCGTTATCAGTTTTTACTAATTCAAGATGGCCCGTCCAATATGGTTTTTTCGCACTCTTCATACTCAAAATTATCATCACGAGCTCGGTTTTCACGCTTTGACTGATGAGTCATTTATATTTGACTAGACAAGCTATTATGTACAACTTACATCAAAGTTTTGCATAATAAGTTTTTTACAAACAAAATTGTAACTAAACGAATAAACTGTTTTTTTACGAAGTAACCATGTTATAATCTATATATAGATACAAATAATGTTCGGATTATAAATATTATAAATATAATTTAAAAGAGAAAAATTTACGTATCACCTATATGACTTCCAAAATAAAAATTACTTAGGATAAGTACGTAAGTAGTATCAAAGTAAGCAAAAAATTCTCGGATTCAAGCCGCGATGTTGTATGCTGCCATCTTGAATTGAAAAAAGCTATCCATTGGTTCAGAAGGTTAGGTACCATGGAAGTAACAAATATTCACAAATTAAGAAAATCCAACGACGGTTTCGAGGTTATAACTTACAATGAAAATTTGTGTCTTTCGAAATTTCGTGTTTTTTGTTAATTGAACGAATATAATTTTGTTAATGTGCATTTTTCAAAATTCTGACTGCATCAGTCGAAAGTTCAGATAACTTTACATCGAATATGACTTGTCTCAATTTTTTGACCCCCGAATTCATATTTCAAATCGCGGTTGAAAAAGGCATACAAAATCGTCCGTTTGGTCCTTAATGGGTTAAGCCAAATTGGAAATTAAAAATGCTCACAAAGAGCTGAACCGATTTATTGGAGTCAATTTTTATTCACGATTAAATTTTTGTTCATAAACGGAAAGCCAGAAAAGTAAACAATTTCAGAAGATCTACAATTCTCGATAAATTATCTAAGAGACGATAAACATAAATAATGACACATTCTTGGAACAATTATTTTTGTTAAATTGCAATAATTTATCTCTCGCCATTACTGAAAAGTGGGCAAATAGTTGAACATATCAGAAAGAACCACAACTTTTTAGCATCACTATAGTAGAAGACAGTTATACAGAATAATAATTTGCTTAAACAAAAAGTTTAACAAATAGTCAAAAAATTTAGAAAAAACCGCAACTTTGAACGATGTTCAAAGAAAATATTATGTACAGGTGAACCTATGAGTAGTGACGTTTTGGGGGCCTTAGGAGAGTACGACTCCGTGAAACCATAAACCCCCACTCCATGCCACTACTGGAGCGGCTGAAGCCTCGAGGATTTCATACCCTACGCTCCGAGTAGTGCCACCAGCGAAGTGACCCACAATTAAATACATTAAATATTTTCTGAAATACAAAAGTATATATTTGTGATGAAATCACATTTTTTAAACATTTTATGCACGTAATATTATGCCGTGAAGATAAATAAAATAAAAAGTGGGTAATTGGAGATTGTAGTTTAGGATGTACTGTATTATTTATATTTTTTTCAGAATTTTTAGTATTCGCAAAAATGTTTGAAATTTCAAAAACCGCTTAAATGGTATAAAACTGTCATAAAGAATAAGTTTCACTGAAAAAATGCACACTTATATTGAAAAAACAGCGAGTTTCAGTAAATTTTCAGTCGCCGACAGTAACATTTCAGCAACAGTTTGATTTCTTCATGTCTCTCACTTGGTTTTAATTTTGTTTCAGGCCGACTGGATGGACGAAACAACAAGAAAACATGCTTTAGCTAAAATTGAATCTCTGAGAATCTTTATCGGATATCCTGATGAAATTCTCGATGACAAGACTGTTGAAGAATACTATCAAAATTTAGAAATAACCCCGGATGATTACCTTCAAGCCTATGGAAATCTGACCATTTTTATACCAGACCATTCCTTCAGCCAACTGAGGAAGCGTATTGACCAATCGGATTGGCCATGGTTATCACGCAGTGGCACTACTAATACAAACGCTTATTATGATGATCATTTAAAGAATCTTGGTAGGTCTATTTTATTGAATGATGTTTGCGAAAATCTAAAATAGTTTTAGGAAGCTATCAAGGATTTGGGAATAAATTTTTGAGATTTTATTTTATAGAAATTTTGTTTAACGATACCGATGGAGGCTATCGGTCCTCTAACTGGGTGACTTATTAAAATTTATCCTTGATTTTGGAAAGCGATATTGTCATCTAGAATGAAGATAAAAATAGGTTTAGAAAACGGTTTGGAAAGCTTGTCTTTATTAACTTTTGGCAATATCTAGGAGTTGTAGTATAATTTCTTTTAAAAATCGTAATTTCGTTTTCTACTCTCTCACTAATTTTTCATAGGTCTCCCAAATAGTAGTACGAGACTATCCTTCGATAGTATATCAGGTTAGCAATTTAGAACATTTGTTCATTTATATAATTATGTAATATGAATTCCCATTCGATAGTTATACCTGCCGGAATTTTACAAGACATTTTCTTCAGTAATAATAGACCTCAGTACTTGAACTACGCTGCGATTGGTTCATTTGTTATTGGAAATAAAATCACCAGAGCTTTTGATACTGATGGCAGACAATTTGATGAAAATGGAAACCTTCATGATTGGTGGACTCCAGAAACGGAAAACGAATTCGGTCAGAAAGCTGCTTGTATTATTCAGCAGTACGAAAAATATACAGCAAAGAATGGCACCACTGAAGTATGTATCTTATGTTGGAGTCTTGTAAGAAAATTAAGATGGTCTTCAGATATCAAAGATATACATTTTTTTGACTATATCTGAGAATATAAAAGTTTAAAGAATATAGATAGCCCTGTATCCACAGGGAATAGAATCTTTTTCTATCCATTTCTTATTCGAGGATTTCATTTTTTCCTACGATTTTCTTAGTCAGGTGTCAATAAATACATTTTAAGCCTATTTAATTTGAACTTGCAGATGAAAGAGTTAGTTAAACTATAAATGTTGAAAGATATTTTTTAATATGAAAATTATGAATTGATGAGTGATAATAAAAAATAATTTACAATTTTCAGTTCGATGGTTTCCAACCGCTACTAAAAAACGTTGCAGACAACGCAGGCGTAAAAATGTCCTACCTAGCCTATCAAGATTGGTTGAAACGTCATGGCCCTGAACCCAATTTATCTGAATCGAAATATTCTCAAGAACAACTGTTTTGGATTCAAGCAGCCATCACACAATGTGCCAAATACAACCCACAGCATGATTTTCCCAATGAATTGGATTGCCCATTTAAATTCAGAGTCACAAGTGTATTTGCTAACAGTCCAGAATTTGCAAGAGACTTTAACTGTCCATTGGGTTCAAAAATGAATCCAGTTAAGAAGTGTTCTGTATGGTAAAACTAAAAGAAAACTGTAAACTATGACAATCCTATTATCGAAACTGAGTCCACTGTACTATACACGGGTTTTACTGCGATTTTCCTTGTGTACTGAAAATATAAAAATTTAGGTGAATGCTAGTACAGATATCAAATAAATATGGGCGCAGCCACTAATAAACAGAATCGGTAGTCTTTTTTAATAATCGAGTTAATGTAATTAAATTTAATGTAATGTATAGTATATCCTTTCTCGAATTATGTATTTCATTTTACAATCAATTTACTAATGAGCTCGTTCAAATAAGCTGCTATTGTAAATATAAATGAAAGAATAAAGTTTTCATTGAAATGTCTGAGAAATTCTTGCATATAATCCAAACTAAAATTTTGCTATATTGACCTTTAAATAGCAATGGCTCTGAGAAGTAAATTATATTTCTTAAAAAAGTGCTACTTTCGATTTAGCTAGTTTCTACTCTCACTTTTGTAAGTTCTACAACTTCCTAGGAATAACAGGAAATGTTTAAAAAGATTTTATATTTTGAGGAAATCTATTGAATAAAGTATTACGAAGAAAATTTGAAACCGAAATTTCGACTTTTGCCAGTCAAAATAAATTAGGATCTTCGAAAGAAAACGAAAATTGGATCACACAGAGCGGGAATCTCCGCTGCTGATCATAGAAGATATATTTTTTATTAAATTAAAACCAACTTAGGTACCTTTCTTGCATCACACGTAAAAAATTATTACCCAAATGAGTAAGAAAACAATGTATGGAGACCTTTTGGGACTGTAAGACTCTGATATTGAACCTAGTTTTTATATTTTTAATTTAAAGCCAAATTATGTACCTTTTCTAGCATTCCACTAACACAAGCTATTACTCGAGTGACTGAGAAATAATTAAAAAAAGAATTTACGATTCTCGAAATACAAAAACATGTTACATTTACGAAATACAAGCAAATTTGATAAAAAATTGACGCACAGAAAAAAATGGATTTTCAATTTCTATTTAGTACATTTTTTCACAAGTTCATTTCGAATTTCATTTAAGCTCGCTGTTAAAAATGAACTTGTAGTTGTACAAAATTCATTATGGTCGTTTTGAAAAATGTGAATTAATAATACATGCTCAGAAGATTATTATTTATTCAAAATTCTTGAAATTACTGAAAATAATATTTATGATTCAATTTTAAATTAAAAGCTATTTGCACTGATTTTTGTTAGGCATTGTTACAAATTTCAAACAATCATTCTAACTATGAAATTAAATTACTTCTTTTTTAGTAATTATTAAATAGAGAAATTAGCAGTATGCGCAAAAATAAATCTTAAATGTTATTCAATAAAATAAATTGTACCCTTTAGAAATCGTTTGAAACATTATATCAATTGAGGGCGACGCTAAGCTTACAATTCAGTTACTTACACAATAATTGAGGAAATAGAATTTTTTTATGTTTTAAAAATTATAACAGAACTTTAATAAAGACTTTTTACTAGGAAACTAAAATTTAAAGATTCTTCTAAAACTCTAGTTTACTTTTTCCAAATATTTGTATATGCACTTTTTACCCATAGTTTCATGTCTGATATCTCTCTTAAGAAATTAATTGACAATTTACACAAACTGTTGGGTTCTAAAATTTGTAAAGTCGTTGAAAAAATTAATAGTTCTTTTTTAAAGGAACTTTAAAGAGTTTTATAACTTTTACGATACATTTCAATGCTCCAAATCCGTAGTGATTTCTTAGAACACGGAACTCTCGGATTATGTATCCGCGTTCTCGACCTCCCTAGAACTGCTGGCCCACGCAGTTTCTCAGAGGAAAGGGCGAGAGAAGATTCCGACTCTCGCTTCAGAAGGGCCGCCGTGCATGAGTACTCAGTCGTGTATATTGCGCAATATTATGCATTCCAATTTTAAACTGTTCAGACTGCCCTGTCTTTTTACGTTTGGTTCCCCGCGACTTGTCACCAAGGCATCGACAGAATCTCATTTCGGGAAAATGCACACTTTATTACGGACGAGGAAACTTCTTTGAAGATTAGTATATGTACAGAGATGAGGCATTTCTGAATTGCTTATTTGAGCAAAATGTTCGTTGTGCAGCACCGCTTTAAATCAAATTGATTATTAATCTCTCTAACAATCACCTCATGTGAAAATATTTACAGAGTCAACATAATTTTATAAATCACGGCAAAGGCGGGGCAGAGTTGAAACTTGAGGAACTAACCTAAGAAGTTGATAATTTATATATAATTTATAGTTTATAATTATTACACCGTTAACTGGCAACATTTTATACTATTCATGCTGAATAAGTTCAGTGTTTATTAACTGATATCTGTAAACTTGATCATTGCAGCTGTCTTATCAATATACAATTGAAGTGGTGCTCAATATTCACTTCAATTGAGTTCATTATTTGTATCGGTCAAACTGAAATAATTATTAATTAGTTTCGCGTGAAAACATTTTGACGCTCATTTAACGTTGAAAATAAATGCTATTTTATGCTGCATCACGAAACTCTGCTATTGGATGTAAAAGCTAATTTGTTTACTTGATTCCATATTATGTCTCTTTTCTTGTATTTTATCATCAAAAACTATTTAGCCCGGTAAACAGAAAAATTATAAACAAAATTTTCGACTTCTGGGAGCCGAAAAAGTTGGGCTTTTCGAAATACAACCAAATTTGGACAGCAGTAACCGTGTAATTCTGCTATGAAACCGACAAGTTATTTTTTCTGAATTCTACCAAATTTTGATGAAACTGAGCTTAAATTCCGCTTTTGATATTAGAATTCGAATGTTGATATCGATTTCAAATTATTTACCTTTTCCGGTCTTCTAGTATCAAAAAATTTTACCCAGTAAGTCTGAAAAATACCAGAAAAAAATTTATATTTTCGAAATACTACTCAATGTTGATAAAACTGACTGAAAAACTCTGCTGTTGATCAAAACAGTCACATTTTGAAAATAAATCACAATTAAGTCTCTCTTCTTGTCATCCAATATCCAAAATTTGCCGCAATAAGTTTGGAACTCCGAGATTAAACCTAGAAGCTAGATCTTCTAATTAAATCAAAATTATGTACCGGTTCTGGTATCCACTGGTAGAACCTGTTACACCTCAATAAGTCAGGAAGAATCGATGTACGTAGTTCGAAAATAAGAAAATACATAAGAAATTGGGGGCTTTGATTTAGCGCATTTATAAGTTTCAAACTATTTCGCCTAATTTTTTAAATAAAGCTGATAATCTTACATAATCATGTTCTATCACTTAACTTTCTATGTATCCTTTTTTCACAAACTAATTAGTATATTTCCTCTGTTTAATAAGAAAATATTTGTACTAATAGAATTAGTAATAATTTTCTACTAATGAGAGCCAGTGGCTCTGTCTATTCTTCAGTTTTCTCTGATCAAATTAATATAAGTTTACTAGTAGTAAGTAAAACTATAGTAGCTTCAATTTAGAAAACTCTTATTTAAAGAAATTAGTTGTATATTTAAAATACTGAGATTATAAGGGTTATTGACAAAAAGTACATGTAACAATAATTTAAAGTTGACTTTAAGTCACTATCATTTCTTACACTTCAATTGATTAGTTTACATAAAAAATATTTACAGATTTCGCTACGATATTAGTTCTTTATTAATATCTCAATCCCAGTTCATCCCAGTATAAAAGTTGTTAAAAAGAAAGTAGAAAGCGTATGCAATTTTTCACAAATCTATGTATTTTTTAATAGAATATACACACCGATACCAGAAAGTTCGCTCGGTTCGCTTCGCAACTTTGAGCCAACTGATCCCTTCGCAGGGGCTGTAGGTAAAAGCATTTAAAAATTGCAACACTCTACATTGAAGATTCAATTTTGAAAGACATTGAAATTGGAACACTGGCAAAGTCGCTGCATAATATTCAAGTATATTACCTACATTTGAAAGAGATATTTTGTAGTTTTGCAAACTAAAAACTACTTTAAAAGTTAAAACCTGGTTGAAGTCTAAAACCTGCAAGACGGCAATATTCAGAAAGTGGAAATATAATTTAAAAAATGCTGACATTTATGCAACTTCGCAACAATAATGGATACTAATACTAATATATACTAAAACTAATTTTAAGTCTGCCTCCAATCCAACGCGAAATACTTATGTTTGGTAAAAGCAAGAGAGGGGTAACGCGCTGGGCGTAATGGTGGGGATATACTCTCTCGATATCCGGATGCGAGTCTGGCCATGTCCCCGGCAATCCTCTGCTAATTTAGATAACAAGGCATGAAGTCTAAAACTTAAATATAAAATAGTAATATGTAGGCAGGTATTAAGATTAGGGTTAAATACATATAGTATGTGGGCATTAAACTTAAATATTATGATACTCCTGCATCCTCACACTCAATAATTTCTTTCGTAAGAAGGAAATGTTACTTCGAGACATCCGAGGATATAAAAAACTCTTGGAATTTTTATAATTTTTAAAGTCTTTGATTATTTAGTGAATATTATTTATAAATATTCTAATTTTTCTTTTCTCTTTTTTTTGGTCCACAGTTTTTTGTTGGGAAATTTTTTTTTATGGAATCTTCTTTGAAAATACAATAGGATCATTTTATAATGGTTGCCCAAATTTGGTAACTGCGGATTCTTGGTTTTATTTACAGAAATTCTAGATATTAACTTGATTGTCTGATAAATATTGAAAATTATTTAAAAACTTTGACATTCTGAAAAATTTTGAAAATTCTAAAAAATTTCTGTGATTCTGAAATTTTTAAAATTCTTTTAAAATTTGTATATAGGATTTGTCCGTTATATCATTTAAATTTATTTTTACTTCCCAGTGGAACCGTGGGATGACCCTGATCCTGAACCATCATTAATAAGTTGACGAAGATTAGGATTACGTTGCAGATTAGTAGCCTCATCTGTCCACGAAGGAACAAAGCCTGTAAAGTAAGCTACTCCTGCATAAAGAGTAGTATGCTTGATCTCAGGCTCAGTAGAATGCATTGTTAACGTAACGCGAGCCCTATTCAAGCGATTTACAGTAATGAATACATTCGATACCACAAATTTTTGTCCTATTTGTATAAAATAGCGATTCTCCAATAATTCTTCGCCCTTCTTAGTAGTGAGAGGCTCGAGATTTGCATAGAACTCCAATGTATCCGAAACACGTACATGCAGTCCTACTACGTGCTCGCACAAGTCGAATTTAAGGCAGCGCGCACATGCGCGTACCTGACTCTCAAATAGGGCAGGGTACGCTCGTATCTGTGGAGCGCTCTTATGTTGGGAGTTTGAGTGTAATAACTAAATGCACAGGACGAGTTCTGCTGACTTCGCCCCATGCCTTAGGGGTGGATGGGAAGTAGGGAAAGTGACTTAATTATAATAATTAATAATTATTATTCGCTGAAACTTAATTCATTTTAATTTAAAAGACCACTATTATATTTTTGTTTAAAATTCAACTATTTAGTTAAAAGTTCGTTTAATTAGTTGAAATTGAAAAATTTGGTAAAAAATGGATGTATTTTGTTGTACGCTTGTATTTTTTGGTAAAAAATTAATCTTATTGATTGAAAATTCTACTACTTGCTGAAAGATGAACTCCTTAGTTAAAAATAATATGTATTATTTGAAGATTTATTTTTTTTTTAAATTATATTATTTTTTTGAAATTTGTTTTGTTTTTTGTGCAAATAAATTTTTCAATTGAGAAATTGACTAATTGATTTTTGGTTGAAAATTCATGTTTTCTGAGTATTGTATTCCAACTGCTTTTAAGAGAATTCACATTCTCGTTTTGAAAATTCAACAATTCTCCAAAAATCGCTCTGAAGGTTTAAATATTCACATCCTTTGGTAGAAATTTGGTACGTATTTGTTAAACAAGAAACTCATTGGTTAAAAATTAATCTTTTTAGGTTAAGAATTGAACAATTTTTTTACAAATAATTCATCTTCTTTTGCTCAATTTTACTTTTTTATTTTTCAAACTAACATATTTTATTGAAACGTCAAATATTATAATTTTCTTTGAGAATTTATCATTTTCGATTGTTAATTTATCTATTTATCAAGATTAAATCATTTGATGAAAAAGGTAACTATTTTTTTCGAAAGCTCATCTTTCTAAATAGAAAATTCGTCCTTTCAAATTGAATATTCCACTGTCTTGGAACAAATTCATGCTTTGACTTGAAAATTTCTCTTCTTGTGCGTTGAAAACTCAACCATTTCGTTAAAAATTTCAGCATTTGCTTGAAAAATCGTCGATTTGTCTTCAAAGGTTTTCTATGTACATTGAATCTCAAGTACCGAATCAAAAATGTTACTATTTTGTTAAAAATTCTTTTTTTTTTAATAATGGCTTTAACTGCATTATTGTTTGAAAATCGATAGGTATTAGTTTAAAATTCAACTCTTGATGGAAAATGTATGTTTTATTGTAAATTATTTATTTTCGCTAGAAATGTGATATTCTTGAATAAAAATTCAACTACTGAATTAAAAGTTAAACTCGTTGATGAGAATAAATTTTAGCACTCGAAGATCCATCCATATGTGGTTTTATAGTAATTTTTTTGTCAAAAATTAATTTTTTGATTCCAACTTGCAACTGCTTGGTAAAAAATTAAATTTTTAGTCCAAAGTCCATATTTCCGTTGAAAACAGTTTAACTATTTTTAATATAACTCACCCATTTGTCAAAAATTCAAAAATTTGGAGAAAAATTATTCCCTCTTGAATGAAGAAACTGTCCTTACTGTTTTTTATTTAAAGTTACATAGGTTTTCGGTTGAAATAACAACTAAGGTATTTTTGATGAGAATTGATATTGTTTTATTGAAAAGTCAAATTTTTGTTTGAGTGAAACTTCTTATTTTAAAATTCATTTTTATTTTGAAAGATTCATAATTTAATAGAAATTTCAGCTATAGAAAATTCGTCCTTTTGTATTCTATCAAATTGACAATTGAAAATTGAACTTTGTAGTTTGAAAATTTAAAACTATGTGGTCACTTAAAACTGCAACAATTTGGTTGTGAATGCAAGTGATTGGTTAATGGCTAATTTTTTTTTTGAAAAGTCAACTATTTGGTTAAAAATTAATTTTTCGGGGTTAAAAATTCAACTGTATGGTTATAAATGAAACCACTTTTTTGAAAGTTCAATTATAATGTCAAAAATGCAACTGCGTTCTAAAAAATCGTGTTTTTAGCTTAAAGATTTTACTATTTGGTTAAGAATTAAACTGTGGTTAAAATTAATTTATTCTTGTTTGAAAATGTTACCATTTTGTTAAAAATTGATCTTCGTAGGCTGAATATTCATTTATTTAGTTAAAATAGACATATTTAGTGAAAAAATTAATTAATAATTAAATTTGATAAATAATTTTGCTTGAAACTAAATTTCGTTAGCTGAAGTTTTATCTATTGCATTTTTGGTTAAACTGTCTCTCTTTTAGTTGACACTTGAAGTAGTTTGTTAAAAGTTAATCTCTTTTGTGAAAAATTCGTATTTTTGTGAAAAATAACTTTTTTAAATAAAAAATGCAACTGTTTGTTTAAAAGTTGAACTATTTTCCCAAAATTTCATTTTATTCGTTGAAAATTCATAATTATATTTGATAATAATTTAACTGTTTGGTTATAAAGTAATCTTCGAGGTAAAAAATTCAACCATATGGTTACAAATTTAACCACTTTGTTGAAAGTTCAATTACATTGTCAAAAATTTAAATGCGTTCTGAAAAAATCGTTTTTTTCGTTATAAGATTTCACTATTTTGTTAAAATTGAAATATTTATTGACAAATTCTACTTGGTTAAAAATGTATGAATTCAACCTTTTTTATTTGAAAAAGTCATTCTTTGGTTAAAATATCATCTATTAAGTATTTTGTTAAAAATTCATCTGTTTTGCTTGTAAATTAATTTTTTTAGCTGAAAATTTATCAATTGCATTTTTGGATGAAATCTCCTATTTTCGAGTTGACACTTTTAGCCGCTTGTTAACAGTTATTCTGTTTTGTTGCAAATTTTTATTTATTTGAAAAATAAAAATTTTTGGTAACAAATGCAACTCTTTGTATGAAATTTGAACTAATCTCTTAAAAATTCATTTTATTCGTTGAATATTTATAATTGTAGTTGATAAGAATAGATGTATTTGTTTGAAAATAAACTTGCTTGGTTATTCATCACAAACAGTACGATTCTATCAAACTCTCGCTCTCCCCCTAAATCACGTCAAGCTTTTTTTGAAACACCTTCAACAAATTCACGGAAGTGATGCATTCAAAAAAGTGCCTGTGAGGTGGGGGGGGGGGGGCGTTAAAACTCACGAACCCCAACAAAGAGTAGTACATGGTTCCAAATTGCAGAAAGAAACTTAAAATAATTTATGCGCAGTCCGAAGCTAATAGCTATCGTTATAATTCTAGAGGGAAAAAACTTTGGCTGTCTTACAGAATGCGTTTTTTAAATACTGAAAACCAGTTCAATGTCAAGGTGTCACGGAAATAAAAATATTTGCTTTCCAACGAACTTGATTAATGAAACAAAAATTTCCTAAACTTAAGAAAACGGAATGTACATGTTATAAGGTGTCTCAAATAAAAATACAACTCTTCAGTTTATTTATGGTTTGTCAATAAGTAAGATAATCTTCTTGTATTCATGGACAGCCGATATTATTTATTTACGAGTATTTCAACAACAAAACTGCAGACTTGAAATCAAGGCATTTCTTGTTTATCCACGGTTATCTCAGCCGCTGCTTCATTTATCTTTGAAATTCCTTAAGCGCGATAAAAGCAGCGTCATTATTTAAACTGGCAGCTTTGTGAAGGTCTCTCAACAGTTATTAATAGTTCAATAATTATTTACTTTTTAATAATAATAGATTACTAGTTTTAGCTCATTTTCTTATAAACTGATTTTGAACTTCATCTATCTATACTTTCATGATCCATGTCAAATCTGAAAAACAGTTTAATTACTTTCAATGTTCGCGTTTCTGAAAATGAACCAACTAGACTCTAGAGTACAATTTTGTTTCACCAAGTTTTGAAATATTTTTCTTTTTTAATAAAAGTTTATTTTTTTCTGTAGCAAGAAAAATTACTTTTGACATTCTACAGTTGGTACAACCAGAAAAGGTATCTCCAAATTTAGGGAAAATGTTCTTTAGATCAAAGATATGTGTGCATTGGTATGCAGTAAAAGAAAAAATTATTTTGATTTAGAGCAAGGGTACAGAAAGATCAGTAAATTTATGCTGCGCCAGAATGGATTTGGCCCAGATTTTTAGCATAGTAGAGAAAGAACGTGCTGCTGAATTTTCGAAAAAATTACTCTGAGCAAAAATTTTTACAAAAGATATAAGAGTTTGATAGAAAATTGGAAATTGAGTCTTTCTTAAAAACGGCTCGAATTATTTGATGACAAAAAATATGTTATGGCACTCAACAGAAGTCTTAGAAATAAATTATAACATTAAAACAAAACTCAGTAAGAAAAGTTTCAAAAATCTTTTTAATTTTTGTATAGAATGTTTCTGTGCTACTACCACCATGTTTTACTAAAAATATTACCGGCTTAACTAAAATTAGATGTTTAATTACTAAAATTATATGAAGAGTGGTTCATACACAGAGAAAAGTATCTTTTATCTAAAAAAATGTAGATTCTTATTCATTATTATTCACTTATGCTGAAATCTACATCGAATCGATAGTATTTTGTTGCTCCAACAAAAATCCTTTTTTAAAATAGCAATGTATCTTGTTATATTAAAAAAAAATGATTGGAATTCCAAAATACTTTTTTTGTCTAGATTATGCCCGAACTATAGACCTCGTAGATTTTTAGAAAGCATATAACAAGCAAGACAAAATAAATTATTTAAAAATGAAATTTAAAAAATAAATAAAATAAAATAAAAAAATTCCTTTATTAATTATGAAAGAGTAAATTGTAAATACGTTATGCTCTATCTCGTATTTGTCAAAGATACGTCACCTTTTTAAAGTTTCACCACATTGCCTTTTTATTCTTTTCGTAAAGCTAAAATTTGTATACATGATCGTGTTTTCTGTTTATTATAGATCGCTATTTGTCGCATACCCCATTTCTAGAACCATCTTTTGACTATTATATATCAACGCCTCCACTCCATATATTTCTTTGTTTCAATCAACGGAAGAAAAAGACGACATTATTTAAAATAAAGTACATTTTTACTCAAGATTGATAGAATTTAAATTTTAAAGACTAAGATAAAGACTCCATTTCTTATATCTACTAACTTTTCTCTGCACAGAAAAAAATTTGCTACACGCTTGGTTTAAGCACCCCCAAGGACGACCGTCGTTCGCTGAGATCAGAATCGTACAAGAATCAACTCAACGTCGACGGTCGTAATTTACAATTCGTACGATTCTGATCCCAGCGAACGACGGTCGTCCTTGGGGGGTGTGTGTCCAATTTTTTTCTGTGTGCGTGCAGATTAAGAGAGAATGGTTATTTAGGAGTAGAATAGTTATTTTAATAGATATTCCACTTACCAATGGAATTAGAGAAGACCACTATAATCAAACACAGAAAACCGAAAGCAGGCCTCATATTCTTGAAAGGATCGAATCCCAAATTTTGCAGAATTTTGATATCATTGCAACTAATGAATATTCTTGAAAAATTTTCAATATATATACATTGAACGCTGACTCATTTATCTTTCAAAACGACGAGGAATCAAGCAAAACACATTTTGTCTCTTACCTTACTTTATTTATGTGAAAGTTTGGTAAAGGGATAAGGAGAATGAGGGGTGTTAGTGTGTTTAAAGATCTCATGTCTTGTTTCCAACACATGCGGAAAAGCTCATGTGGTGAATAGTCAACATATAACAGATGTTCCTATTGCCCTGAAACCCTTTAATGTGTGCACTTCCAGAAGTACAAGGCAAATCGACAAAACAAAACAGCACGCACGAGGCACATCCTTAGTTGTAAGTTTGTTTGAACATCAATATTTTACGTCAAGAACAAGTGAAAAATCCTATTTAAATTTTAAATGGATGGAACAAATTGGTTGTTTTTTTTTCTAAACGTGAACTATAAATTCGTATAATGAAAAATGTCAGCATTTTATTATTCAAGGCTATGTATGCAAAAGCGGTACTGGTAAAGAAATTTTTGATACTATTACAAAAATATCTGTACCAAAACCTTTTTTACCGGTTTTTTAAAAAGCACATATTATGGGTGGAATATACAGTGCCGGCGCGCAGTACGAAAAAATCATTTTTTTGATTGAAAATAACGTACAGCCCACAAATCTGGATCGATTTGGAGAAAAGGAAATTTTTTCAAAAAAGCTGATAAGATTTTTAAGAGAGTTGTCGAGCCTGATTTTTTAAATAGGTTTTCAATTTTTTATAAATAAACAAATTTTACTAAAAAATGGTCATTTTTTTTCTTTTTGACGTTCCCGGTGTTTGTCTATAACATGAAAATAGTCGAAATCACCTAAGTTTTACAGAGTTAAATTATTTAAAGATATTTCAATTTTAAATAATAAAGAAAAAAATGTTGCAAACAAATTATTTGTTAAAAGAATGTTTTTTACGATTTTTTATCATTGTTCGTTTTTTTTAATTATAGCATAGATAAGACATTTGTCCAACGAAAACAAAAATTCCAGGAATTTTTTTTATTGTGAACTTCATAATAATTTCAGAAAAAATCCATAATTGATTCATAATTTTTTTGATTTTTTTACACAATTTTAATAAACAGATGCATTATTGGAGCATCTGTCGACGCATTTCTTTTTCGTTGTCAGAGTTTTTAATTGGGATCTTCATAGTAAATACAGTAAAATTCATGTTCAGTTAATAAGTTTTATGATTTTTTTTAAACTAATTTAACAAAAAATGCATTATTTGGGAATTTGTCGAAGAAAATTGGTCCGTCCACTGAGCGCCGCCACAAAGGCAAGTTGGAAAACGGAATACGCCATATTTGTTTGCTTTTTTTTTGCTAATTTTTATTCTAAAAGAAAATTTTTCTGCTCTCTTAACTTCCGAGAAAAAGGTGGCTCTCTGACAACATATATTACGTTTCCAAAAAAACTACCCCTAAC
>JAWWLR010000054.1:36392881-36413463 GCA_035041075.1 Acraspis erinacei
TTGTTTATTAAATTTGTTTAAAAAAAAATTCAAATAGTGATGGATGTTGCTAAAATTATCATGAAGTTCCCAATTAAAAGGCCTGGTTTATTCAATTTGTTTGAAAATATCATAAGATTCAGCAACAAATTATCAATTTTTTGAAATTATCATGAGGTTCCTAATTTTAAAAATTGACATAGAAAAAAACGAATTTTTTAACGAAAAATGCCTAAATAACTCATTTATTTATTAAATTTGTCCATAATATTAACAAGAATAGTCTGAAGAAAATTTGTTTTCCATTAAAATATTGTTTCCATTCAAATTTCTTGCAATATAACTTTAAAAAAAAAGTTAAATTATTGAAAATTATAGAAAATACATTTTCAACAAATAATTTGTTTATAAAATTTTGCTTTGTTTATTATATCGTGATGGAATATCTTTATATAATGTAAATCTATGAAACGTCGGCGATTACAACAATTTTCATATCATTGACGAGCACCGGGAACGTAAAATAGAAAAAATTGCCATTTTTTTCCAGATATCTCAAGTTTTTCCAGGTATAATTTTCAGCAAGTTCGTCATGTTTTTTTTTAGTTTCTAGAAACTCAATTATTATTACAAGATTTCTTCAATATTTTAGCACAACAGATTAGTTAAATAATTAAATAATACTAAAAACATGATTAATCATTTCATGAATTGGTCTCGAAAGTTTATGAATTTAAATAATAATTGAAACGATTTTTTATGTAATCTAATTACACTTAAAATTCAATACATATTTAATTAAAATAATGTGGGTCCTATTGGGAATGGCTAAACTGCGATACGCCACCTGGTGACAAAAATCCGAACTAGAAAGAATAGGTACGATTTTAAAGATGCATTTCAATTTGCACATAAAAGTGTTTTCACGAATTTTTTCGGTGGAGTTTAAAGTAGATTTGGATACTAAAAATAATTATTTATCGTAGACAAAGGGGTTTAAATGAAATTTAAATTTTATAAGGTGAAAAAACACATTTTTCTACAGAAATATTTTTCTAAACGAAAGAATTATTGTACTATTTATTGTGATTCCAATTTATTTTTTTAACAATGGAATTTTACAAATTTATAGAAAAAAATATTCCAACTGATTTCCACCGTTTTTTATTTATTCGTTAAATTGTTCTCTCTTTCAATTATGATATCATCCCGTTGAGATTGCGTAAACATTTTTAGTTGATCAACTGTGAATATAAATTAATGATTATAAAAATTGAACTAAAAATGAAATTAAACGTTAAAAATTATTTACTCTATTTCAATTTAAACATTTTACCAATTAAACAAATCTAAACCCCCGATTGAAACTTTATAAACTTCTTTCGATTTTAAAATAACTTCAAAATAATAGATTCACAATTAAAAGCTTTTATGAAATTTCACATATTATTTTAGTGTAAATTATTCAATTTTTAAACCATTCAATTAGAAGGTTTTTAATTAAGGAAAAGAATAATTACCTAATATTTAGAAATATCTGAATGTTTATTTAAAATCAGTAATTAAAAACTAAATTTTGAATACATATTATTCTTAGAAAAAATGCAAGGAAGTTGAAGAAATATTAGTAAAAAAATGTCGGTGTAAATAGCCCACGGCCTAATTTAAAACAAAATATAGATTTTTAGCAGATGTCGAACCAAAAATTTCGAAGCTTTTCAAGAATTTTGAAAGGCTTTAGAAGAATAAAAAAACATTTCCTATGGAAATTGAAAATGTTTTTTATTTTCAAATGATAATTTTAATTAATTATTCAAAAAGATTCAGAAAGATTGACAAAATTAACAAAAACGAATGCAGAATTAAACAAAAAATTGTGAGAAAGTGTGAATAGATTTCAATAATCTTAAGAAATTTTTTAGATTTGAGAGTACTTTTGAAACTTCTAAAACATTTTCAGGAGCCTTTAACTTGAATTATTTTAGGGAATTTTAAGAGATTCTAAGGATTAAAAAAAATTAATTTCCTTAATTTACAGTGATTTTCAAGCTTTTGAAATATTGTAGGATAAAGACTTTTCTAGAATTTCTGAAGATATGGAACGGTTTGACAGGACGTATGGGGTTTTTAAATATTTAAAAAGATTTCACGTTATTTTATCAAATTTCCGAGGATTTCCATGATTTGAAGGGATTTAAAAACTCAATGTACTTTCATACATTTTCCATGATTTTAGAAAATATCATCTAAAAATATCACGGATTTTTATAATATTTTAGTACATTTTAAAGAATTAATTCATGAGAAGTGAGGTATTTTGTAGGGTTTTAAATATCTGGAATTAACTCTGAATTCTTTTGAATTCTCTTGAATTTTATGAATTGACTGGAAGTTTTTTAGTTCACTTGAATATCTATAAATTTACTCTTTTCTACTTAATTCAATGGATTTATTAAAAAAATTAAAAGTTTTAGTTTAATTTTAACAAATTTCAGAGGAGTGTAGAGAATTTAAAATAATTTCGATTATTTTAAAAGATTACAAAGAAATGTTTGTATTTATTTCAGTAATTTAATGGGATTTAAAAGTGCTTTAAAAAGTTTTAAGCGCTTTCAACAGATATCAAAGGATTCGAAATATTTTAGAAAATTTAAAAATATTACCAGCATTTTTTTATTCATTTCAGTAGTTTGAAGGCTGTCAAAGACTGGAATATTTTAGGGGATTTTAAAAGACTTCAAGGCATTTTCAAGAGATTCAAACAATTTCCCAGGGTTTTAATAATTTTAACGGATTTTAATACTTTAATGGATTACAAAGAATTTTTCACCGGAGTGATTTTGTAGGGTATCGAAGATTTGAAGAGATTTTCAAATATTATTCACAATTCATTTGAAATTCGCCCTGAATGCTTACTAATTTATCTTAAATCCTTTTCAATTCTTCTTAATTCATTGAATTCTACACAATTGAATTAATTTTTTTAATTGTTTTCAATTCACTTTAATTGCTTTTTAAATTTAGGTCGATTTTTTTATGAATTTCATCTAATTATTTAAATTTCTTTTAAATTTCTGTAAATTCACTCATTTTAATTCTTTTGAATTTATCTTGAATTATTTTGTAATCATTAGTCACTTCTTGTGTTAGAAATTAATAGGGTTTCAAGAATTTGAAATTTTTCTTGAAATTCACCCTGAATTCTTTCAAATTCTTTGGAATTCTCCTGCATTTTTGAAATGTACTTGAATCCTTCTAAATTTACTAAATTCTACTTAATTCAGTAAATGTTTCAAAGTTTTTTTTTTTATTTATCCTGAACCTCACCTTGAATTCTTAGGTGTTTCATCAAATTCCTTTGAATTCCCTTGAATTTTTGTAATGCTCATCTCAAAGTTACTGAATTATATTAGTTTTTTATTCAAATTGTTTTAAATTAATTTGATTTTTTTTTAATTCAGCTTAATTTTTTCTCTTTGATCTCAAATTTCTCTAAGTTCAATCCAGTTTTAGGGAAATCAATGGAATTGTTTTATTATTCAAAATTGTTCCCAATTCATTTAAATTATTTCAAATGTAAATTGAATTTTTCCAAAATCTTTGGCATTTATCCTGAATTTGCTCCCGTTTGAGCGCCATCATTTAACAAAATTTTTTTTAAATTTTCAGAAATGCCATTTTTTTAAGATTTTCAGATTTATAAAAAAAAGGTCTTGAATTAGTGCAAGAATAGGATGTCCACATTTATACCTGTAAAAACTTGACTTTCGATTTTTGGCGCTCAATCTCCCCTTTCCAAATATGTTTGTTGCAGGGAAAAATAAATTCCGTATTTTTTTCAAATCCGTCATTGTCCAATCAAAATTAATTATTTAAAAAAATTAAATTCAATATTTCGCGAATCAGCCATAACTAATAATAGAAAAATATAATAAACAATTTACCTCCACTTAGAACAGTATCCTTGTAAGGACACTTTGTCGTCCAATGGTCTCCATTGCAATTACGGCACTTGACGACACCCTTTTCGCCCATGCTCTTCAATTTATCGAGTGAATCCTCTTCCTGTTTGTTATCCTCCTCCTTGCTTGAAATGAACTGCATAAAGACATCTTCAGCAATGACGGTTGTCGCGGGATTTGGTCCAGGTCGGTCATCGCTCGAGTCTCCGAATTTGTGCCAGTTTTTACGCGCGGCAATAGTTTTTGAAACGATGCGCTTCTCGATCTTGTAGGTGCGGACAACCTTCACCTTCTTGTTGTCGTCGTTGAGTTTGTACTCGGTGAGAATTTTGAAGCCATTCTCGTGCACCTCAGAATTTGGTGGCAGAGCGGTTCCTCCCTCTTCTTCAACCTCATCAGCCCAGCTGGACTTTACTTCAAACGCTGCTGGCATTTCTGGATGAAATATTTCATGCATTGGTCAAAAAAACAGGTTTGCTATCAAATCTCAATTTCGAAAATTCCCTGACATATTTTTTATTAAAGTGAAAAAAAAGTATTCTGTTATCAGAACGATACTATTTTTTTGTTATTACTTTAGGAACAATTATAGTCGAACTATTTGTGCAAAAATTAGAGTTACATTTGAAAATAATAGTATTCTAAAAAAAACTCTGAACTTTTTAACAAAGTTAAAATCAAACTTTTAGATCGCAAAAACTAATAAAATTGTATATATTAAAATTTAACCAAATTTAATCAATTCACGAATTTCTTCTTCAACATCTTTTAATTCTTTTCATTTAATTATTACACTTTATATGATATTTGCCCTTTTCTTAAGTTTTATTTTCCGATTTACAAATATAGAATTCGCTATAAAAAACTAAATTATTAAGACTTTGAAATTGAGACGAATACAAAAGTTCCAGTAATCTTTTTTTAAATTCCATCACTTTTCCAGGTTTATTAAACATTTTTTTTTAATTCCATGGCCTTTTCATGTCTTGTAGAAACCCTGGGACTGTTATACATCTTTGTCAGGTATAAAAACTACTTTACACCTAGGTGACCAATAATTTTGATGCACAAACAAATTGTTTCTAAATATATTTTAAACACTTTTAGTGACAACAATCATACCGGATAGTTGAGTTTTCAACTGAAAAATTTGCATTTTGAACCAAAAATAGAAGAATTAAATTTTGAGTTTATAATAAAAATAAAACAATTTAAAAAATTTAAATACTTTAATTAATTATTTTAATTTTAATACAAATTTACAAGAAATAGTTTTTTTGAGAACTTTTTATTTTTGAGATTAAAGGAATCATGTTTATTAATTTTTTGAAGTTATACAATTTTTTATTTAATTTTAATGTACAAAATTAATGTTTTAATATATTAAAGACAACTAATTTTTAAGCTGAGGATATTCGTACAACCGACTGTACTCAAACTTGAAAAATAATTGAATACTAGTAATAATAGACACTTCGTAATTTTACACAATGAGAAAAAGAATTTTCAACAAAATATTTGTTATTTCCACCACAAAATATTTTTATTTTTCATTAAAAACAATTAAATTAAAACAAAAAGTATGAATTTCCAAAAAAATTAGTTGAATCCTCAACCAACGGAGACTAATTTTTCAACCAAAAAGCAAAATTTTCAATAAATATGTTGAATTTTAAAGCTGAAAATATAAATTTCTTGCAAATCAGTTGAGTTTTCAACCCAAAAATACAAATTTTGTACAAAAAAGTTGAAATCTCAGTCCAAATATATGAATTTTCGCTTAAAAGAAAGGCATGTTCAAACCAAAAACGACGACTTTTCTACAAAATAGCTTAATTTTTAATTTAAAAAAAGGTAAATTTTCAAGCAAAAAATAGAAGTTACATTTTTAGTTCAGAAAAATTATTTCAACTGCAAAAAAAAAGAAATTTGAACAAAATAGTTCTATTTTCAACCAAAGAAATGAATTTATAATTAAAAAAGACACATTTTGAACCAAAAACAAAACAGTTAAATTTTCAGTCATACAAAAAAATTATCAACCAAGAAAACCGAATTTTAAACAAAACAGCTAAATTTTCTGTCAGAGAAATTAATTTTTATACAAATAAAATAAATTTTCAATGAAATAGTTCAATTTTCAACCAAGATGAAATGAAATAGTTAAAATTTTTAGCGTTTTAAGTGAAATTTTAACTAAATTAATTCATCTTCAACAAACAAAAGAATTTTTAACGAAAATACATGAATTTCCAACTAAAAAAAGATAGATTTTCAGCCAAACATAAAATACTTTTTTTTACTTAAAAAAATTAAAAAAAAAAAAATAATTTTCTACCAAATAAAATAAATTTTCAACAAAATAGTTATGATTTCAACCAAACGGAAGAATTTTCATCCGAGAAAACAAAATTTCTATCATAAAGATACATTTTCGAAAAATAAAATAGAATAGGTAATTTTTCACTTTAAACATTAATTTTCATTTAAAAAAAAGGTTGAACTAAAGAAATTAGTTTAACCAAAAAGATAAATTTTTACCTAACATAATAAATCTTAAGCAAAAAATGAATTTTTAACAAAAATAAATTAATTTCCAGCTAAAAATGATAAAATTTCAATCAAAAAGTAAAACAGTTTTTTCAGTTAGAAAAATTCAGCCAAAAAGAATGATCAAATTTTCAACAAAAAATGGAATCATTCAATTGTCAGCACACTACATAATGTTGCACCAAATAAAATCACTTTCCAAAGAAATAGTAATACTTGGAATCAAACAGATGAATTTTCAGCAAAGAAAACAAAATTTCTATCAGAAGGAAACATTTTCGACAAAAAATGGAATAGGTAAATTTCCATATTAAAAATAAATTTTCAATAAAAAAACAATTTTAAACAAAAGAAATTAATTTTTAATAAAATACATCAATTTTCAACCAAACATTTTATTTTAGAAGGAACTTTTAGCAAAAAAGATAAATTAAAAAACCAGGATAAATATGAAACCACAAGACGAATTTTCAACAAAATACAGGAATTTTCCAACAACAAAATTGTTAAAATTTTAAGAAAAAATTAATTTGAAATCAAATAAAAAACTTTAATAAAAAAACACATGAATATTCTGCAAAAAAAGGCAATTTTTCAACAAAATAGATGAGTTTTGAAAAAAAAAAAAAACATGAATTTTCAACCAATTTTCGACAAAAACTGGAATGATTAAAATTTTGCAAAAAAATTAATTTTCCATCAAAAATACTAAAAAATCTAAAAATAAAAATGTGGAAAATGTTGATCAATTTGGGAAGACTCCAAATTGTTTAAGTTACTTAACTTTGCAATTGATTAACTTGAAATATTTCATTTTTAATTATTCGTCTTTGTATATTTGAATTAAACATTGTTCACTCGAATCATTCTTTTTAAAATTAATATATATTTTTAAATGTTCTAATTTTATATTGGATAAGATCTTCTATTGTTATAAAGGTGAAATTTTTCAAAAATAGGAGAAAAGTGAAATTAAAAAGAAGGGAAAACACACGCAAATAGGACAACAAATGTGATACCTGGAATGTCAAGTCTTTTATATACATAAAAAACTGACAGCTAGCATACAATGTTACGTTTGTCTCTTTTTATTTAGTAAAAAGTAAAAAACAATTTCTTATTAGTAACCTCGTCTCTTCCATTATCCTGCATTGCTTTCTTAATTATAAGAATGATCTATTTTGTAAATTGACACAGAAAGTGACTAAATATGTTTCAAATTATTAAAATTAACGAATTATTATAAACGTCAAAGTTTTTCGGGTACAATATTTGGATCAACTTAATAAAAATTTCCCATTATATTACCACGAAAAAAAAAAATAGATTTTAACAATATAAAAATTATTTTCTTTCGTAATTATGATATTGAAAAGTGGAAAATGTACCGCTGACACCGAGCTACGAAAAAGTGAGGTTATGAAACCGCACGTGTATATTTTTTGTCTCCGTTGACACTATTTTATGCAAAACGGAATTGATCTTCAAAGTGTATAACAAAATTAAAGCAATGTTAGAACTATATATTCCCTGATGGGGAAATATATCAGAAAAATTAGGGAAAATACACACCATATAAACTGGATGAGAACACATATGCATGCAAAGTAGCAATCTTTGACAATATTTACGTCCAATAGTACTTACCAGGTGCGGTTTTTCCTTTTTGTATTTATCTTCTTTGTTAAGTTATTATGTGCTAGTGGTAAAATGAAATTTCGCACACGATATGTGCATTAAAAACAACTCTTTACACCAGAAAACTCTGATATTGGCCGAGAAATGGCGGATACTGGGTCTGGACGTGCCCTGCAATGAAAATAGGTTATGTTTAAGTGCCCTAGGCGGCGCTGTATCCGATAATATTTATTTTTATTAATTTGATTTCTTACTAGAAAACAAACACGCGCGCTATGCACGCGATTATTACTTTGTTTCCTCACTCAAGGTTTAAATTAAAATTAAAAATTAAATATCTTTCATAGTATCTAGATTAAAAATAATAATTTACCGCTCTTTAGGAGGCGCCACCAAACTTACATAAAGAGCCGCGTAATTCGATTTCAAAGTAAGCATCCCAGCAAAGTGAAGTTTTTAAAAGAAAATGATAAAAAAAATGCGTTAAACAAGGCATAAAACCTGGACTCTAGCTTATTAAATAGATGAACTGCAAAATTGAAAATAATTATTAAAAAAGAAACGAAAGATTTGATACGAATGTAAGACTTGACTAACAACAGGTAAAGTAGATTAATTACTGTTTAAAACTTACCTTTCTAAAAACCTTCCTTTTTCCTTTTCGATAATACCATATGACTTTGCAGTTCAACTGGTCATTAAACTGAAATCCACGATTGTTATTTTTTCAACCATTTTTTTATAATTTTCTTTTAAAAAATTTACTTTGCTTGATTTGAGTTCGAATTTCGCGGGCACTTATGTAAGTTCGCTAGCGCCACCTAACTCCTAACGAGACCAATTTTCAATCAAAAATAGAATATTGTTGTATTTGTCACAATTTTGAGTCAAAAGGATAGAATATTTTTTTAATTTTGAAAAAAAATGGTTAAATTTTCAAATAACGATGATAGACTTTTAAACAAAAATTAAATAATTAAAGTTTTAGTTTAGAAATTACTTTTCAACAAATGAAAAGCATTTTATCAAAGTAAATGAAGTTTTCAATAAAGAACTTAAATTTTCAACAAAGAAATATGACGAAAAGTATTTTAAATTTAAATAAAGAACAGTTTATTTCAAAAACAAAAGAACACAATTTTAAAAAAAAGACCGTTAAATATTTAACCAAAAATATTAATTTTATATACTAAAATCATGAATCTTTCTGTCGAAAAAATTAATTTTTAGCAAAGTAATTCGAACTTAAATTAGATTTAAATTTGTCTAAAATTTTAATTTAAACACGATGAAATATCAACAAAAAATGTGTTAGTTGATATTTGAAAAGAGATTTCAATGTAAATCAAAGCCCGGTAAATTAAATTAATGAAGGCGAATTTTCAACAAAATATTTGAATTTTTAACGAAAATACTGAATTTTCAATCAATTTTTCGAATTTTTTTCATCTCTTACTACCATAGTAGTAGCGTAGAAACTTAGGGTTTTCCCAATTTGGTAACAACGCGAAGATACGGCAAAATCAATCGGAAAAACAATTTTTGTTATGACTTATAAAAATTGATATCTTTTAACTTCTGAATTATAATATAGTATTTTTTCACAATATAAAATCAAATCATTGCTATTTTAATTGTTCAATTCAAAAACTCCAAGGAGGTTTCTCAAGTTTTGACGTCAGCAAGTCAGATGTCTGCACGCCGAGGGTAAAGCAATCTATGGTTAAAAATTTAACTATTTTGGTAAAAATAAATTTTTTTGTTGAAAATTAATTAATTGAAAATATGAATATTCTATTTTTGATGAAAGATTTATCTTTTCAGTTCAAAGATCAATCGTTTGGTTGAAAATGCATGTCTGATTTGATTGAAAACCGTTTCTTTTGGTTGAAAATTAATCTCTTCGATTAAAGATTTATCCATTTGGTTAAAAAATTATTTCTTTGGTTGAAAAATAACCTATTTTTTAAGAGGCATTTTTCGTTTACATTAAAATTCATCTTTTCGGTTGAAAAATTAATCTTTTTTTTAAATTTATCTTTTCTGGTAGATAATTATTATTTGACTGTTCTGTTAAAGCTCCTTTTTCTATTAAAATTTTTTTTTAACTGAAAATTAAAATATTCCTTTTTTCGTTAAACAATAAACATGTATCTTTTTTAGTTAAAATTTCGACTATTTATAAGTATATATAGTTCAAAATCCATTTATTTGGTTGAAAATTCTGTTTAAACCATTTTTTTTATTGAATATTTAACTGAATATGTTACAGTAGTTATGTAAGCTGACTAGTTAATATTATTCTTATTGTTAAGATATGTTTGGAAAGTTACCGATTTAGTTGAAATTTCCATTTTTTATTTAAATTTTTTTTTTAATTTGTCTTTTATAGTTGAATGTTCATATCGTTCCTTCAAAATTGAAGTATTTTATTGAAACTCCTTTGCTTGGTTCAAAATTTTTTTTTACTGAAAATTTAACTATTCCAATTATTATTAGTTATAGCATTTTTTTGTTGGATATTCATTTTTTGTACTGAATGGTTTTAACTGAGTCAAAGTAGTTCAGTAGCTGAATAGATCATAAATATTTAGCTTCTTGTGCAGATATACTTGAAAAATTACCGATTTTGTGGAAATTTTTTTTTTTTTGTATGGAAAATTAGTTTTTTTAACTGAATAATGAATTATCCCATTTTCAAATTATCTTGT
The DNA here is from genome assembly GCA_035041075.1 of Acraspis erinacei. Classification (NCBI taxonomy): domain Eukaryota; kingdom Metazoa; phylum Arthropoda; class Insecta; order Hymenoptera; family Cynipidae; genus Acraspis; species Acraspis erinacei. Next base: position 36,403,722 of record JAWWLR010000054.1, read on the forward strand.
TTAGTTGAAAATCCTACTATATAAGTATACATGGTTGAAAATCCATGCATTTGGTTGAAAATTCTTTTTTTTCTGTGCAAAATTAATTTTTCTGACTGAAAAATTAAAGTGTTTAAGAAAAAACTTAAAAATTTTAATTTGATTAAAGTTAAATTAAAAATCCTAGTTAAAGTCCAATAATCAAGTTAATGTCTACATTTTCTGACAATAAAAACAAGAATGAAACAAATAATTTTGGCCAACCACCACAAAATGCACCTATCCTAATTAAAAAAAAGAGATTTTCATCATTAAAAAAATCTTCGGACAAATATAACAAAGAGGACAAAAATGAGAACCAAATTCCCTTCCTTCTCTTTTTTATTTCTTTCGTCTTCTTTATTTTTATTATTATCAAATCGCAATTAAAGAGAATATTTACCAACGTTTCGTTACTGTATAGCTAATCATTATTATTCTTGTGAAATGTATTTGAAAATTTATAGATTTTGTTAAAAATTATTCTTTTTTTTTGGGTTGAAAATCGCTTTTTTTACTGAATGATTACTTAAAAAAAATTTGAACAATTTGAAAAAAAGACAATATTTCTGATGGAATAGAAAGGAATTGAGCTTGCAAGACTTCCAAACAAAAGCCTTCAAATTGAATGATTTGTATTTAACTTTTTGAAATCGACAAAATTTTAATCAAAATCTCTCAAAATTGAGACGTACCAGAGTATATTTGAAACATTTGCCAATTTGGAAAATACGACCATTTTAAAACAATAAAAATAATATATTATCACATTTGAATTTTAAAAATTGGATTGTTTAAAATTCAAAAATTTAATTTCGAAAATCATCGTCTCAATTTTTCACTGTTTTGATTTTATTCTGGAGACATTTAATCCAAGATTGGATTATCGCATTCGAATTTAAAAAATTGTATAATATAAAATGTGTAAATTAAATTGTCAAGAATTAGGATATTAAAATTCTTTTACACTCAAACCAGACACAAACCCTTTGAAATTTCAAGTTTTTAAAAGTAAATTTCAAGAATTTAAAAGTCATAAATTTAAAAATTATATTGGTCTATTTTCATTTTGAACAACATAATTTATAAGTATTTAATTTTAAAGCATTTGATTCTTAACAGGTCATTTATATCTATTATTCATTCTTCACATTTCCAATGAAATATTTGTTAATTATAAATGAATAGTTTTTTAAATATTTAATTGAAAATTAGATAATTTTATTATATTACATTGCATATTAAGAATTTAACAATAAATATAAAAAGATTGCTATTTTTTATTTCAGTGTTTAAATTACACAATTTTAAGCTTTTCAATAAAAAATTGGGTTTTTTTAGGTTGATTTTGAAATTTGTAATACTTTAAAACATTTTCAAAAAAGATGTTTTAAAATCTTCTCACTATTATGGCTTGACTTTGAAAAATTGTTTCAAATGGTTCAAAATTTCTTAATTATAAATCGTACGTTTAAAATTGAAACCAGACAATTTACTATATTTAAATCTAAAATTATTAAACTTAAAACTGACTATCAAGGCTTTCTATACGAAATATTAAAATTTTGTAATATTTAGTATCGAAATTGTCCTGGCATTTTTAATATTTGTATTTGAAACCAAAACATTGATGCACAAACGAAATATTTTTGAATTTAATTTCATAATAAAAAAATGTAACTATTTTAGAATTGTGCATTTAAAAATATACTTTTAAATTCAAATTATAGAAATTTTAATGATGAAAAATGTATTATTATTAAGGATCATATCATTGAGTTATGCGATTGAACCGATTTTTGAGTAATAAAAGGTCTAATTTCTCACAAGAAAAAATCACTGTTAATTTCACCATTCAAAAATGAAAACATTTTAATATTGTGAACCTTTCAAGTTTAATTGTTCTAAGAACTTTGAAAATTGTATGCTTTCTAATTGGAAACATTCAAAAATAATTAATTTAATTAAGTGTATGTCGTTCAAAATATTTACTTTTCATACATCATAAATACATCACGATTTTTAAAATTAAATAATTTGCATCGAACGTTCAACACAAATTACTAGAAAATCAATTTGAAAAAAATTCAAATTAATAATTAAATTGATAGTGCTTCAAGATTATGATTCATTTTATATGGCTTATATGGTTTCAAAATTGGAAATATTGATTTTTAACTATCGAACCTTACAAATTTTAAACTATTCAATACCTGTAAAACCTGTTGGCTTTTAAGCTGAACAGCTTTTAAATGATTAATTTACTTATTTAAAAAATATAAGCATATTGTCCTTCAAAATATTTAGTTATACACTCCCATTTCAATAATCGATTATTTTTGAATAACGCGCCTTCTTTGATATCTGCATGAACGCCTCTGGTGGCGACACTTGTCAACAAGCTTTGCGCAAAAAATGGCGACGACTGGCGTTGTGGAGTATTTTCGTGTGGAAGAATAATGTTTTTATCATTGAAAAGTAGCCGAAATTGAATCATCGTGGAGTAAAATAATTGAGAATCAGTGTGCGATTGTGCGGCAGTGAAATTATTCTTTCAAAAATGGATCAGGGACCTACAGGTAACCACTTGAATGCTTATGCCGGGCTCCAATCGTGTGCGCGGTTTCTGCATCCCATGGTTAATAAAATCAATTTTCCCTGCGATTATTATCTTATGCATGTCGGAATTTCCATCTTTTTCTTTTCCCTACTTATATTATTTAATTCAGTACAAATTTCCGGTAAATATGTGCGAAAAACGAGTTTCATCATTATGAGGTTATGTGAACTGCAGAGGGGCAGGTGCGGTTTTCGGAATATTCTTCTATTTCGAATTTTACAGCACTTTGGAGCTTATAAATTTGATTTTAAAATTGTCTATTTTTATATGGCAATGAGAATTTACAGATAACCTATTCTTATTTATTTTACTGTTTATTGTTAGATTTTTTTTAGTAGTTAATCTATTATTTGTTGATCTTTTTTATGATAATACTTATTTCATTCAAGTAAGAACCTATTTTTAGATTATCTTTTATCTTAAAGCTTATTGAAATTTGAAATATATAGGCAAATTTGTAGTAGCTTAAGCAACTGTACTGAAAAGCAAAAATAATATTACTATTATTCTCTCCATAGTTTTTGTAATTCACATATTAGTAAAGTTTTTTTTCTTCAATTTAAAATATTGATTTTGAAATATAGTCAGGGATCACATCCTGGTTTTCTATTAGTACTGGATCTGTCTTGTTCTATTCCTTTCCTGAATTTGTTATTCATCTTTGACGTCAATGAATTCAAAATTAACTCCAAAATGAAACATAACCAAATTTTCTGCGTTTCAGAATAAAATGAGACAAACTAACTCCGAAAAAAATATATTCAAATTTCAGTTTGTCATAACAAAGAACATGTAAAAATTGATATAGATTTAGTAATTATGAAATTTTAGTTTTATTTATAATATCGTTTAATGCGACTCTTATTTTTCTGTGATAAATATCATTATATTATGGCCAAGATGAAGCGATTTTATTATTGTTTAAAAATGTACTCAGCAAATAGGGAAACAGGAAACGCTTCTGTGTGTTTGTTAATTTTATAATAACTCCACAAATAATTAAGTTTTTTTGTGAAAATTCTTCCAAGCAAAAATACGGTAGTTTAAGTTTTTCTCTAATTCTTTTGAAATATTTTAGCTTATTTTAAAAGATTCCTAAAATTCCCAACAGATTGCATTAATTTGAAGAAATTTAAAAGATTTCGTAGTATTTTTGAAAATTCCATGGAATTTGCAAAAGTTGTAAAAATTTGCAATGCTTTTAAAAGATTGCAAAGGGTCTGAAATATTTTAGGGTATTTTTATTTTAAAAAAAAATCAACAGCATTTTCAAGAGATTAAAAAGTTCTCAAAGAATTTTCAAGGGTTTCAATGATTTTATAGGATTTCATATAGGATCTATAAGATTTTATAGGATTTATACAATTTTAGAATATTTAAAAAGATTCCAATGGATTTTATAAGGTTTCTGAGTATTACAATGATTTTAAGGAATTTCAAAATTTTAAGAAATTTCCCCGGATTTCAAAAAATATTAAAATCTATTGAATTTTACGGAATTTATAATCTTTAATTAAATTTTTTCAAAGAATGTATTCACAAGATTTGATATTTTAATATTTCGAGGTATTTTCAATGATTTTTAATTTTTTAAAAAGATTTTGGGATATTTTAAAAGATTCAAAGAATTTGCAATTTGTAGAATTTCAACGCATTGTAAATACGAGTGTATTTACAAAAATCCAATTAACTTTTAAGAGGCTTAAAAGTTTTGAAGGGATTTTAAATTATTTTAAAGAATTTTTAATATTTTGTTTTTGTTTGGAATATTCCAAGGAATTTTCAATTGCTTTTAATAATTTGAAGTGATTTCGAGGAATTTGAAATATTTTAAGATATTGAAAAAGAATTCAAAGGAGTTTTCAAGATATTTAAAAAATTTCAATAGCAGTTTTAAAAGCTTTTAAAGTATTTTAATAAGTTTTCCAGGATTTCGAGAAAGATCAGATTACATGGAATTTCACTGGGTTTTATAATATTTTAAGGAATTTCAAAGAATCTACTCACAAGATTTAAGGTTTTAAGCTTTCAATGTATTTTCAGCGATTTTTAAAATTTTGTAAGATTCAGGGATATTTTAAAAGATGCCAAAGAATTTTAATTTAATATCAATAATTTGAATGAATTTCTAAGAATTTGGAATTTTTCGGATTTAAAAAAAATCCAAGGAATTTTTCAGAGATAACACAAAAATTGTCAGATATTTCGAAAGATTTTAAAGGATTTAAAATATCTAAGGGCATTTTTAATTAATTTCAATCATTTGAAGTGACTCCAGAGGAATACAAAATTTAAGGTTTTTAAAAAAAATTCCATGTATTTTCAAAGAGTTTTAAAAAGGTTTAAGGTATTTTAAAATATTTCAAATTCTTTGGAATATTTTAGATTAATTGTTTAAACTTCAAGGAATTTTCAAGAGCTGGGACAAAATTTTGAGGGATTGAAAATGATTTTACAGGATTTAAAATATCTAATGGCATTTTTAATAGATTTTAAAAACTGAAAGTGATTCCAAAGGATTTTAATCATTCTAGAGTTTATAAAACGTTTCAAATCATTTGAAATATTTTATGGTAATTTAAAAAATTGCAGGGCATTTTTAAGAGCTCTAAAAAGTTTCAAGGGGCTTAAAAGATTTCAAGTTTTTAGTTAATTGCAAGAGGTTCCATGGAATTTTTAATCGATTTCAATAATTGGAAGGAATGTAAAAGATTTTAGAATACTGAAAGAAAAATCTAAGGATTTTGTAAGAGGTTTACAAAATTTCAAAAGGAATTTTAAAAGATTTCAAAGTATTTTAATATATTTTCCAGGATTTCCGAGGATTTCTATGATTTTAAGGGATATTACTCTCAAGATATTTTAGTACATTTTTTAGTACTTCATAAAATTTCAGCAAATTTGATAAGATTTTAATGTATTTTAATTAGTTTTTCATAAGAAGTGAGGGCTTTCGTAGGGTTTCAAAGGTTTGAAGAGATTTAAACAAAAATTTTATAATTAATTTGAATACATTTGGAAGTGTACCCGAAAAATTATTAATTTATCCTAGCAAATTTGAAAAAATTTAAATTCCCTTAAATGTTTTCTGTAAATTCGCCATGCATTTTTATGATTTTCATTGAACTCCTGTTATTTCCCTTCAATTTACTCCAATTTTACCAAAATCAATGGAATTTATTGTGTTTTCTCCACTTCATTTGAATTATTTTTTAATTATTCTGAAGTTTTACGAATTTAACATGAATGCGTTAAAACTTACCTGAAATCCTGATAATTTATATCAAATTCTTTTAAATTTAAAAGAACACCCGTCACATTATTAATGCACATTTGTCACTTTTTGGGTTTAGAAATCAGTCACTTGGTGGGTTTAAGTTGTTTATGTTTTCACTTTCTTTCCCGTAAATTAGACTGAAGCAGCTCTAAGAATGATAAATCTAAAATTCTTTTATTCAATTTATAAAAGATTCGGTATTAAAAATGTTACAAGATTAAATAATAAAATTCTTTAGGGAAAAATTAGGATGTTTAGAAAATTAAATTTTGCGGCCACCTTAAAATTAATAAAACCTTTTTTTATAAGAAATTTTGATTAAATCAAATAACTTTACCAATTTTAATTTTGAAATAAATTCAAATAAAGTCTAATCATGTACCAGATTTAAAAGCGGAAAAGCAAGTAATTCAATTTAGGTGGCTGGTTAATGAACTATTTAATAATTCCTACGTTGTTAATATTGCCCCCCCCCCCCCTCCCATCAAGTCGATAGAAATGATCTGAACTCCATTTGTTTTTCGTGAAACGCAGATACGGAACTGCGGAATATAATTGACAAACTGGCTCAGTTCGTTGCTCGCAATGGACCGGAGTTCGAGCAGATGACGAAAAACAAGCAGAAGGACAATCCAAAATTTGGTTTCCTGTTCGGTGGGGAGTACTTCAACTACTACCAGTACAAAGTGACGACGGAGCAAGCCAGTAAGTGGGAAAACACTCGTTAACAGATAAAGAAATTGAAATCTATGAAGGAGAAGGTGCATGTGAGGAACGAGGAATGCGGTTGAAAGCGATTAAATGGATAAAGGCGATATTTGGGTGACATAATCTCATAACCATAGTCTCATCCACAGTTAGCTAGCGCACAACCCATATTTAACTTTAACTTTAATACGAAATTTTTGCATTTAAAAAAGAATTTCAAACAATTTGAATATTTTATTCCTATAATCAGGGTGGCCAATGCTCGAAAAAAACGGGAATTTTGAGCGCCAGAAAATTTTCTGATTTGTTTTTCACTTTTTCGAACAAATTTTTGTCCCTTTCTTTGAGAAAAACAAATGGAATTGTACTCAGTGTTACGAATTAAGTCTTTTTAAATTTGGAAGATTATTTTATATTATTTGGATTAAAGTTATTTTTTCGTTCAAAATTAATGTTCCTTTTATACTGCACATTTAAGGACATAAAGATTGAGTGTTTAATTGTGTTGTTGACAATTCAACTATTTTGTTAAATTCTTATTTTTTTGGTTGAAAATCGACTTTTTTTGGTTAGAAGTTTATTCTTTTTATTTTAAAAGTCCACTATGATATTTTGGGCCCAGAATTCAGCTCTTTTGATTAAAAATTCTACTAGTTGGTTAAAAATTTAATTATTTTGTTGAAAATTCATTTACAATTACCTAAAAGTCTTCTATTTTTTTGTTTAAAGGTTATTTACTTTTATTTGAAAATTTTACGATTAGATTTTGGCTCGAAAATTGATCACTTTTGGTTTAAAATTTAAGTATTTAGTGAATAATGTTTTTTTTTAAATAAAAATATAGGTATTTTGTTTATAAGTAATCATTTCTGTACGAGAATTCGACCTTTTTGTTCAAACATTCGACTTTTTGGATATAAAATCCGTCGTTTTAGATTGAAAATACTTTTTTCTTGTAGAAAAGCTGTCTTTTTTATTGAAAAATAATTTTTTTCATTCAAGGGTCTAGTATTATCTTTTTATTTCAGAATTCCTCTCTTTTAGTTTCAAATTTTACTGCTTACTTAAAAATCCAACTATTTTCTAAAAAAAATGATCTTTTTGGTAAAAAGTGAATACTTTTTATTTTAAAAATGGTATTTTGGGTTCAGAATACATCTCTTTTGGTTAAAAGTTTTATTGTTTGGATGAAAATTTAATTATTTTGTTGAAAATTCGTCTCATTGGATATAAAATCCGTTGTTTTAGATTGAAAATACTTTTTTCGTTAGGAAAGTCGTATTTTTTGTTTGAAAGATATTTTTTTTCATTAAAGAGTCTACTATTCTCTTTTTGATTCAGAATTGATCTTTTTTAGTTTTAAATTCTACTAATTGCTTAAAAATTCAACTATTTTGTTAAAAAGTCTTAATCTTTTTCCGTTAAAAGTTCATTCTTTTTATTTGTAAAGTCTACTATTATATTTTTGGTTCAATTCATCTCTTTTAGTTGACAATTCAACTATTTTCTTAAAAAGTCATCTTTTTGGTAAAAAGTGAATACTTTTTATTTTAAAAATGGTATTTTGGGTTCAGAATACATCTCTTGTTTGAAAATTCTATTATTTGAATGAATATTTAATTATTTTCTTTAAAAATTCAGCTAAATTTACTTGAAAAGTTATATTTTTTTGGTTTTTACAATTAGATTTTGGGTTCAAAATTAATCTCTTTTGTTAAAAAATTTTACTGTTTGGTGGAAAATGTTTTTTTAATTAAAAATTTAATTATTTTGTTGAAAAGTAATCCTTTCTGTAAGAGAGTTCAACTGCTTTGTTCAACATTGATCGTTTATTATAGAAATGTCGTCCTTTTTGATTGAAAATTACTTGTTTCGGTAGGAAAGTCGTATTTTTTGGTTGAGAGATATATTTTTTTTCATTGAAGAGTCTACTATTCTCTATTTGGTTCAGAATTGATCTTCTTTGTTTTAAAATTCTACTACTTGCTTAAAAATTCAACTATTTTGTTAAAAAGTTTTCAGCTTTTTCCGTTAAAAGTTCATTATTTTGATTTGTAAAGTATCATATTATATTTTTGGTTCAATTAATATCTATTAGTTAAAAATTTCGCCCTGTGGTTAAAAATTTACTTATATAAAAAAAAATTTAGCTACATTTACTTAAAAGTCATATTTTTTGGTTCAAAGTTAGTTATTTTTATTTCAGAATTTTGCAAATAGATTTTGGGTAAAAAATTAATCTCTGATTAAAAATTTTACTATTTAGTTAAAATGTTTTGTTTTTTTTATTAAAAATTTAACTATTTTGTTAAAAAGTAATCATTTCTGTAAGAGAATTCGACTGTTTTGTTCAAACATTCGTCTTCTTGGATATAAAATCCGTCTTTATAGATTGAAAATGACTTTTTTCGGTAGGAAAGTCGTATTTTTTGGTTGAAAGATATATTTTTTGTTAATTGAAGAGTCTACTACTCTCTATTTGGTTCAGAATTGATCTTCTTTGTTTAAAAATTTTTTTAAATTATCTTATTTTTAAAAAAAAATTCAGCTACATTTACTGAAAATTCATCTTTTTTTGTTAAAAGTTAGTTATTTTTATTTCAGAATTTAAAAATTGGATTTTGAGTCCAAAATTAATCTCTTTTGATTAAAAATGTTACTATTTAGTGAAAATGTTTTTCTTTTTTTTTAATAAAAAGTTTAACTATTTTGTTAAAAAATAAATCTTTTTGTAAGATAATTCAACTGTTTTGTTGAATATTCATCTTTTTGGATTGAAATTTTTTTGCGGTAGGAAAGTCGTATTTTTTGATTGAAAAATAATTTTTTTTTCGTTGAAGATTCGACTATTATATTTTTGGTTCAGAATCGATCTCTTTTAGTTTAAAATTCTGCTAATTGCTGAAAAATTCAATTATTTTGTTAAAAAGTGATATTTTTTCATTAAAAGTTGATTCATTTTATTTGGAAAGTCTACCATTATATTAGGTGCGCAACTAAGTTCCCGCTGTTTGTCAATAGATGGCTCCAGCAGTAAGTGCAGGTCGATTTTGACATGTTCAAAACGTAATTAACTAAGCTTAGACATATGGTAAGCAAACCATTTTGACACATTAGTG
>JAWWLR010000054.1:36430071-36446529 GCA_035041075.1 Acraspis erinacei
CATTTTACGCTCCGCCAAATCACGACTCTCCGAGAGATAGGTAAGCAACAAATTATAAGAGATTCACTAATTGTTGGTGTAGGATCAGGGGAATTTTACCAATTTTTTGAAAAAAATCCATTTCAAATGTGATTTTCACCGTTTTCTTAAAAAATAATTTGTTTAATTTTGATCTTTTTCAATTATGATATCATCAGGCTTTGAAAAATTGATTATAGTTCTATTTAAAAAAAAATTTAATTTGTAACTCAAATTGTTTAATTTTTATGTATAGAACACCTATTATTTTTAAATTTAAAAGGATTTCCACCGCCTAATTTAAAACAAATGATAGATTTTGGCAGATTTCGAGCAACAAATTTAGAAGCTTTTTAAGGATTTTTGCCCAGCTTAAGAACAATAAATAACATTTCCTCGGAAAATTGAAAATAATTAAAATTATAAGTAAAATTTTTAAAATGAATGTGAAAGATTTTAAGAAAATTTCTTCAATTTAGCAGAATTAAAAAGAGAATTAATTTGAAAAAAATTGTAAAACAGCATTTAATTTGAACAGGGAACTTAATTTTTTTTACAAATTTATAGTTGGAATTGTAATGTATCCAGAATAATAATAATTCTGACTTGAAACCGACAATTAAAATTTTTTAATGAATTCCGAGCTGAAACAGGGAATTTAGTTTAAAGAATGAATTCTAATTCTGAGTTGAAATGAGGAATTTTCGAATAAAATTTAAATTATGAATTGAAATAGGGGATTTTACCAAAAATTCTAATTCTCAGTTGAAATGGAGAATTTTTTAAGTAATTAAAAGTCTTGATTTGAACAGGGATTTTTTCAAAAGAGAATAAAAAATTCTTAATGGAGAATTGAATTTTTCAAACCGAATTATTATTCTGTATTTAAAACGAGGTATTTTTGAAAAAAATTTACATTGTGAATTGGAATAGGGAATTTTACAGAAAAATTCTATTTCTTACAACTAGTTGAAATAAGAGAATTTTCTAAAAGAATTAAAATTCTGGATTTGAACGGAGAATTTGTCGAAACAAATTTTATTTTGAATTTAAACAACGGATTTTCAATTTTTAACTAATTCTAAGCTGGAACTAGAATTTTAAATTGCTAAGAAATAGTGTTATTTTGAATATTTTTAAATTCATTGATTGATTCCTAAATTTAAGAGCATTGAAAATGATAACATACGTGTTTGCAGTTTCGTTTTTATTACTTCGAATGGATTTTTTTTTAGATTTAGTGTCCAATTTTTGAAATATCATTGACCGTGAAAAATGTTTACGAACCGGGAAAAAACTGGGATTTTTTTATCTTTGATTAAAACGGCCACCCTGTAGTGATTTTTATTATATTTTGAATTGCTTGACCTTTATGTGCTTTGAAAATTTGGATATATAAAAAAATCGTATTTTCTATCTTTATTAATAATGTTTTAGTTGAGTTTTCAAATGAAAAATATAAATTTTGGACCTGAGAAATGAATTTTTTTCATGATTTTTAATTTAAAAAATGTACATTTTCAATCAAAATTAGAATATTTAAAATGTTAGAAAAATACATTTTCAACCAAAAAAAAGGACGAATTTAAAACAAAATAGTTTTTTTTCATTAAGAAAATGAGTTTTGATCAAAATATAATTCAATTTCAAACCCAGGAGATTATTTTTCGACAAAAAAATATACAATTTCACTCAAATATAAAAATTTAAAACAAGATCAATTTTCAGCAAGGTTAGTTAATTTTCAACTAATATTATAAATTTTCAATAAAGAATAGAATAGTTAAAGCTTCGGATAAAAAAATTAATTTTCATCGAAAAAGAAACGATTTTTATCAGCCAAAGAAAATAATTTTAAATCGCAATGATGAACGTTTAACAAAAAATATGAATTTTTGACCAAATAGTGAAATTTTCGACCCAAAGGATGAATTTTTTTTATTAAAAAACGATTTTTTCCCAAACAAAGAAATTCATTTTTAACAAAAAGATAGAATAGTTAAATTTGATACAAAACACAACATTCTTCAACGAAAAAGATTACATTTCTATCAAGAAAGGTACATTTTCCACAAAAAATTTAATAGGTAAAGTGAATTTTCAGCTAAAATGATTTAATCGAAAATAGAAGAATTAAATTTTCAGTCGAAACAAAATTAATTTTGAACCGAAAAGATGAATTTTCTAGAAAAAAAGATACTGTTTCAATGAAATATATAAATTTTCAACTAAAAAAGATAAATTGACAAATTAAAACTAGAATAGTTCAATTTTCATTTAGAAAAGTACATTTTTAACAAATAAACAAACGAATTTTCAAAAAAATTAATTAAGTTTCTACTGACAATATAAATTTTAAAAAAATTGAATAGCTACAGTTTCAGCTACAAAACAATTAATTTTTAACTAAAAAGAAACGAATTTTCAGGCAAAGAAATCAATTTTTAATCACGGCGATGAATTTTTGACGAAATAGTGGAATTGCCAATCTAAACTATGAATTTTCTGTAAAAAAAGACGCATTTTTAACTAAATATATTTTTTTCAACTAAAGAAATAAATTCTTAACAAAAAATAGAATCGTTAATTTTTATACAAAATAGAACATCTTTTAACGAAGAAGATTACATTTCTATCAAAAAAGATAAATTTCTCACAAAAAATGGAATATTACAGTGAATTTTCAATTAAAATCATAAATCTTTTACTAAAAAAATCAATTAATTTTAAACCAAATATATGATTTTTCAAACCAAAAAAGAAACGAATTTTCAACAAAATAGTTTTTTTTTCATCCAAAAGAATGGTTGTTTAATAAGAAATATAAGAATTGAATTTTTAGTTAAAACAATCAATTCTGAACTAAAAAGATGAATAATATATGTATATATATTTTCAATTAAAAATGATAAATTTACAAATTAAAACTAGAATAGTTCAATTTTCATTTATAAAAGTAAATTTAAAAAAAACTAATTTTCAGCAAAATTAATTAAGTTTCAGCTAAAAAATTTAATTTTCAACTAAAAAGAAACGAATTTTCAGCCAAAGAAAATCATTTTTATTCACAGTAATAAAGTTTCAACCAAAAATATGAATTTTTGATGAAATAGTGGAATTTTCAACATAAAAGATGAATTTTCTGTAAAAAAAAACAACGTATTTTTAACTAAATATATATTTTTTTCAACTAAAGAAATGAATTCTTAACAAAAAATAGAATCATTAATTTTTTTACAAAATAGAACAACTTTTTTTAACAAAGAAGATTACATTTCTATCAAAAGTAAATTTTTCACAAAAAATGGAATATTCCAGTGACTTTTCAACTAAAATGATAGATCTTCAACTGAAAAACTTTAATTTTAAACCAAATATATAAATTTTCAACCAAAAAATACACGAATTTTCAAGAAAATCGTCTTTTTCATTAAAAAAAATATAAGAATTGAATTTTCAATTAAAATAATCAGTTCTGAACCAAAAAGATGAATTTTCTACCCGAAAAAGGATACTGTTTCCATAACGATACATATATTTAACAAATAAACAAACGAATTTTCAACAAAATTAATTAAGTTTCTACTGATAATATAAATTTTCAACAACAAGAAATTTAATAGTTACAGCTTCAGCTAAAAAATTAGTTTTTAATCTAAAAAGAAACGAATTTTCAGCCAAATAAAATAATTTTAATCACAGTGATGAATTTTCAACCAAAAATATGAATTTTTGACCAAATAGTGGAATTTTGAACCCAAAAGATGAATTTTGTGTAAAAAAAACAACGTATTTTTAACTAAATATAGATTTTTTTCAACTCAAGAAATTAATTCTTAAAAAAAGATAGAATAGTTAAATTTTCTAAAAAACAGAACATTTTTCAACGAAAAAGATGATATTTCTATGAAAAAAGTAAATTTTACACAAAAAATTCCAGTGAATTTTCAATTAAAATGATAAATCTTGAACTAACAAACAAATTAATTTTAAACCAAATATAAGAATTTTCAACCGAAAAAGAAATAAATTTTCAACTAAATAGTTTGTTTTTTTTCATCCAAAAGAATGGTTTTTTAATAAAAAATATAAGAATTTAATTTTCAGTTAAAACAATCAATTCTGAACCAAAAATATGAATTTTCTACCCTAAAAAAGATACTGTTTCAATAATATATGTATATATATTTTCAACTAAAAATGATAAATTTACAAATTAAAACTAGAATAGTTCAATTTCCCTTTCGAAAAGTAAATTTTTAACAAATAAACAAACGATTTTTCAAAAACATTAATGAAGTTTCTACTAATAATATAAATTTTCAACAACAAAAATTAAGTAGTTACATTTTCAGCTAAAATAAATTAATTTTCAACTAAAAGGAAACGAATGTTTAGCCAAAGAAAATAATTTTTAATCACAGTGATGAATTTTCATACAAAAAACAAATTTTTAACGAAATATTTCGTTCCAATCAAAGAAATAAATTCTTAACAAAAAATGGAATCGTTAATTTTTCTACATAATAGAACATTTTTTAACGAAGAGTTTTAACAAAATTATCAAAAAAAAATAGAATATTCCAGTGAAGAATTTTCAACTAAAAAAAATGAATTTTTAACAAAATAGTTCCATTTTAAACCACAGAAATAATTAATTAGAAAACAGAAAAACAATCAGTTTTTAACCAAAAAGATGAATACAGGAATTTTAAACCAAATATTTGAATGTTCAACCTAAGAAGATAAATTTTGAACGAAAAATGCACGAGTTAAATTTTCAGTTACAACAATTAACTTTCAACAAAATAATTAAAATTTGAACAAAAGTAGTTGAATTTTCAACAGAAAAAGATGAATTTTTAACCATTTATTTTAAATCCACATCCAAAAGAGATTAATTTTCCACCAAATAGTTGCAATTTTTAACCATAATAATAAAATTAACTTCAACTTTAGTTTTTCGAAAATTTCCTAACTCTATCAGGTTTTTCCTGACATTCCCTGAATATCGGGAATTACCTGATCTGTAACAACTCTGTAATTTAAAAAAGTAAATGTTGATTTCACTCTAGAATGTTTTTTGTAAAAAGATATATTACGTAGGAATAATAATATATATTTGTTTTAAGAATAAGTGCTATAAATTCTCTTAAGTGCTCTATAAATGCTAGGTTCGAGCTTAAATGCTAAACTTATTCCCGTGAGCATTTGCTCAACAGAAATTCTTGGGCATTAAAGAACTCTCTGTCGGGAATGTTCAAACTGCGATACGTCATTGTTGGCAAAAAACAGAACTAGAACAGAGTAGATAGGATTTTCAAGACGCATTTTAATTTGTGCATAACATTGTTTTACGACTGTTCTATGGAGTTTAAAGCAATTATTACATTATAAAAATGAGTCTGTGTTGTAAACAAAAAGTTTCCGACGGAATTTCTATCACAAGAAAATGTTTTTTCTTTTAAAAAAGTAAACAATTTATTATAAAGTTTGGAAGAAAAATTTCTAACTTTTCGTTCAACCGTTACTTAATAATTAGTTAAACAATTATCTTTTTCAATTATGATATAATTCTTTCTAGAATGTGTAATTTAGTGATCTTTCTCTTTAAAAAATTTCCATTTTAGATTTTTAATTTTTCAGTGTACATTTCAAATTAAAGAATATTAAAACGCAGTTTTAAAGACTTAAACAATTGAAAATTAGAAGCGCCTAAAGTCGAAGATTTTTGATAAAAAATAATTTTACTTCATCAACTGTGAATATAAATCAATTAATGATTTTAAAACTTGAATTGTACTTTAAGATTTAAAAAGAAAATAATAATTGATGGTTTTCAATTTAAAAATAATTTCAAATAATATATTCATAATTAGAGGCTTTTTGTTTAATTTCAAATATTATTTCAGTCTAAAATATTGCATTTTTAAACCATTCAATTTGAGTTTTTTTTTTTTAATTTAGAAGAACAATTATTTAGTATTTAGAAAGATCTGACTGTTTATTTAAAATTACTAATTATAAATTAAATATTGAAAACTAAACAAAAAACTAAACTTTGAACGTTACAATTTTAATTTATTTACATCCAAATATAGATTTTGGCAGATTTTGAACACAACATTTATAAGCTTTTTAACAATTTTAAAAGGATTCCAAAGAAAAAAAGCATTTCCTCGGAAAATTGAAAATTATTTTTTATTTTGAAAAATTAATTTTAAGAGATTTTTAAAAATATTTAGAAAGATGAAAAAAATAATCAAAAATTAATTTGGAAGATTTTGAGGAAATTTTTTTCATTTTACAAGATTTAAAATGAATGCTTAGAAAAATTTACATAATTTTAAAAGATGTTAAGAAATTCATATTTTTTGTTAGAAATTCATCATTGCCATTCAAAATTATTTTCTTTGGCTGAAAAATCGTTTCTTTTTGGATGAAAATTAATTTTTTTATCTGAAGCTTTTACTATTCTATTCTTTATTGAAAATTTATAAAACTAGTTGAAAATTAATTAACTTTGCTGAAAATTGTTCTTGTTTTAAATTTATATATTTGATTGAAATTGTATATTTTTTGGTCGAAAAGAAATCTCTTGGGTTTGAAATTGAATTATTTTGATCAAAACTCATTTTTTTAATGATAAAAAAACTATTTTGTTGAAAATTCGTCCTTTTTTTGAAAATTTATTTTTCTAACATTTTAACTATTCTAATTTTGATTGACAATTTATATTTTTTAAATTAAAATTCATGTGCTTTGTTAAAAAATCATATTTTTGGTACAAGATTCATCACTTTAGTTTAAAAGCTTTTCAAGAATTTTGAAAGGATTCAGAAGAATAAAAAACATTTAATAGGAAAATTGAAAAAAAAAAATATTTTTAAAAATTAATGTTAAGAGAATTTAAAAATTATTAAGAAAGATTAAAAAATGTATCAAAATTAATTTGGAATATTTTGAGGAAATTTTTTCCATTTTGCAAGATTTAAAAGAAATGCTTAGGAAAATTTACATCATTTTAAAAGATGCTTGGCAGTTCGAAACAACTTTAAATTAATTAAAAATTCGAACAAATGTAAAGCAACATGTAAATGTTTTAAGAGTTTTAAATAAAATTTTGCAGCATTTGAACGACTGAGTTTATATTAAAAATAAACTTAGTCCGAGCCCTGTAATTGTCATTATTGAAATCCGTTTTTTATATCAATGGCCGTTGGGCCGAAAAACCGGAAAACTACCAAATTTTTGAAGAACAATCTCTCCAAGTTTGATTTTAAAAGTTTTTCAAAATAATTAATTGAATGTTTATCATTTTCATTTATGATATCATTCAATTTATAATGCTTAATTTTAAAATATTTTACTTCAAAAATGTTCCATTTAAGATTATTATTTTTAAGCGTACATTTTAAATTTTAAGGAATTTCAAAATTTACATTTCTCAAGATTTAGAAATAAAATTTGGAAGCTTTTCAGGGATGTTTAGACTATTTGAAATGAAAATAATTTACCTTCTAATTTAAGGAGTTTTCAGTTAAAAAGAGTGTTTATTTTTCGAATTTTAATGTTTCTGCTTAAAATAGCTTAAAATAATATAATTTTGTAAATTTAAAAATTCATTGATTGATTGTTTTATTTGAAAACTAACATTTTTTAATTTAAAAACTTGTAAACTTCAATTTTGAATAATTTACAATTCAACAGTTCGACTTTGAGTGCTTTAATTTGTACTTTATTTTCTATCACTTCAAATCGAAAAATGAAGAAGAAGAAAAAATGGTCTCGGATTAAAAACGGCCATCCTTATTAAGCCATTATTTTCTTTTTGTATTTCAGTGACGGTTGGGAGAAATTAGGTTTATACGAGTACTTTAAGGCAAAGAATGCGGCGCGTAAACGAAAAGAGGAGGATATAAGTGCCGGAGTGCGGGAAAAGACGAGATCGCCCTCGCCAATTTCAAGGCCGCGGTCGAAAAGTCCAAGTCCACCAAAGAAAAGATACAGGAGTAAATCCAGGAGTAGGTCCAGGTCGAGGTCAAAGGGAAGAAGCAGGTCGAGGTCTCCCACGTCAAATCACAGACGCAATAATCGAAATGCTAATCACAACAGCAGCAGAAGTAAAAGAAGACGGAATAGCAATAAGGAAAGGAGTCCGGAGAGGAGAGAGAGACAGGATCGTAGTCCAACTCCACCGAGTTTTCTGTAAGCATTGTCCCATTAATTACATTGCATATTTTCCAAAAAGGAATATCTTTTTCCCCACTAACACAGAGTGAGTCAAAAAAAAAAGGTTTTCTGGACAAAAATGAGTCTAGAAGTTACAATTTTATTGGTATTAATTTCGAAAATGTGAAAAATTAATAAAATGGCGTCGGGTTTTCTGAAAATATTAATATTCGATTTTCTCAAAAAACCGAACACTTATATTTGTTGTGAATTTTTTGTTGAATTTGCACTATCATAGGAAGAATATCTTGTGAGTTTTATGCGGGCTAAGTAACTTTTGGGGCCAGGAGAATCTTATTTTCATAAAATCGAATTTTCGTATTTGTCTTGCTTACAACAAAAGATACGAAAAAAATTTTGAGAAAATAGTTTGCAGTACCATTTCGGAGAAAAATAAATAATTGTTGGACCAGATAGTTTAATTTTTTAACCAAGAAGTTTAACTTTCTGCTAGAAAAAAACGAATTTTTAACCAAAATGCATCAATTTTGTAACAAATAGATTTATTTTTAACCAAAAATGTGTATTTCGAACTAAAATAAGAATTCAAATGAAATATTTGAGTTCTCGACCAACAATATGAATTTTTAAACATAAAGATTAATTTTCTACCAAAACGACGAATTTTAGACACAAAAGTTTAATTTTTTTTAATAGTTTTATTTTCAACCAAAAAGGTGAGTAAATTTTCTAAGAAAAAGATTATTTTCTACCAAAAAAAGACGAGATTTTAATAAAAAACATAAATTTTCCACCGAATAATTTACTAAAATAATATTGCTTGAATTACCATTGTTTGTGTTACAACCGGTAGATTTTCTTTTTTTTTCTGCAACGGAGTCAATATTAAATTACGATTTTTTAGTTAAAGATTTATTTGAGTTGAAAATTTAACCATTTTTTTGTAAATTCTTCTTTTTTTAGTTAAAAATTCATTTATTTCATTGAAAATTCATCTTTATTGCAAAAATTTTATCTTTTTTGGTTGAGGATGCCCCTATTCTGTTAAATCTTTATCTTGTTGGTTGAAATATTAATTATTACATTTTTCGTAGCGAATTCTTTTTTTTTGTTGAAAATTCAATTACTTGGTTTAAAAATGAGCTGCTTTTTGTATAAAACACAACTTTTTTAGTTAAAGATTCATGATTGTAGTTATAAATTCATCTCTGCTTGAAAATTGATCTATTTTTTTGGTTAATTCTTGTTTTTTAATTAACATTTTGAACTGAAAATCTAATTATTTCATTTATTATTGAGGACTTGTATTCTTTAGTATAAAATTCAACTTTTATGGTGAGATTTCATGTATGTTCTCAAAGATTCGTCTTTTTTTGGGTAGAAAATAGATCTTGTTCGTTGAAAATTGCTGTTTTTGGATATAAATTAATCTATCTGATTGAAAATTCATCTTTATTGATAAAAATTTAATCCTTTTTGGTCGAAAATACCACTTTTTGGTTGAAAATTTTTTTTTCTTGTTTAACATTAGACAGTTTTTTACATTTGTCGTCAAAATATCTTTTTTTGTTGTTGAAAATCCAACTACTTTCTTGAAAGTTGATCTGCTTTATTAAAAAACCTTTTTTTGTTTGTTGAATATTCATCGTTTTAGTTCAAAATTCATATTTTTCTTTACAATTTTAACGATTTTGTTGAAAATGAAGCCTTTTCTGAATACGTCTTTTTTGGTAGAAAATTTATCTTTTTGGTTCAAAATTAATGTTTTTGTTTCAAAATTCATCTATTGTATTGAAAATTCATCTTTTTGGGTGGAAATTCATCTGTTTTATTGACAATGAAAAAGATTGAAAAGAAAATTCAAGAATTCTCAACCTAAACCTGAAATTTTTAAATTAAAAGATTATTTTTTAAAACAAAAGATTAATTTAGTACGAAAAATACGAATTGGCAACAAAGTTCAAGATTTCTCAATAAAAAAGTTGAACTTTCAACTAAAAAAGATTAATTTTTAAACCAAAAGAATAATTTACTACTAAAAAGACATATTTTTAAGAAAATTCCGGAATTTTAAATCAAACATTTGAATTTTCAACTAAAAAAAAAGAATATTAAAGCAGAAAAATTAATTTACTACCAAAAACGACGAATCTTTATTAAATGAAATTCAAGAATTTGCAAGCAAGAAATTCAATTTTTAAGAAAGAAAAAGAATTTATTTTTTATGTTTCCAGAAAGTAGTTTAACTTTCAAATCTATTTGTTAAATTTGAACCGAAAAGAAGAATGATTAAACAAAAATATTAGTTTTCTACCGTAAAAAATGAATTTTTAACAAGATTCAAGAATTCTCAAGCACAATGTTGAATTTTTAACTAAAAAAGGTGACTTTAGTACAAAAAAATACGAATGTTCAACAAATTTCATGATTTCTCAACAAAAAAATAGAATTTTCAACTAAAAAAGAAGAAATTTTAAACAAAAAAAATTAATTTTATGCCAAAAAAGGCGAATCTTAAATAAAATTCATTAATTCTCAACCAAAAAGTTCACTTTTTAAGAAAGAAAGAAATTTATTTTTATGAAAATAGTTCAAGTTTCAACCCTATTCGTTAAATTTGAACTGAAAAGAAGAATTTTTAAGCAAAAAGATTAATTCACTACCAAAAAAGTCCAATCTTCAACAAATTCATGAATTGTGAACGTTTTAGTAGGAAAATTAATCTACATGCTTAAAAATGAATATTTATTGTTAAAAATTCATGTTTTATTCACAATTAAAAATATTGATTTTCTACCGACAAAAGAACGAATTTTTAACAAAATTCAAGAATTCTCAACGCAAAAGTTAAAGTTTCAATTAAAAATATGAGTTTTTAAACAAAAATATTATTTTTCTACCGAAAAAAACGAATTTTTAAACAAAAAGTTGAATTTTCAACTAAACAAGATGATTTTCAACTAAAAAAGATGATTTTTTAAACAAATAGATTAATTTACTACAAAAAAAATGAATTTTTTAATAAAATTCAAGAATTCTTAACATAAAACTTAAATTTTCAATTGAAAATGTGAATTTTTAAACAAAAATATTATTTTTCTATCGATAAAAAACGAATTTTTGACAACATTCTAGAATTTTCAAACAAAAAGTTGAATTTTCAACTTAAAAAGATGAATTTTGAAATAAAAATATTATTTTTCTACCGAAAAAGAACGAATTTTTGACAACATTCTAGAATTTTCAATACAAAAATTGCTAAAAAATAGATAAAAGAATTAATTTACTACCAAAAAAGACGATTAATTAAAAAAACAAAGATTAATTTACTACCAACAAAGACGAATTTTTTCAAAAAAATTCAAGAATTCTCAACCAAAAAGTGAAATTTTCAATGAAAAAGATGAATTTTTAAACAAAAATATTATTTTTCTACCGAAAAAAATGAATTTTTGACAACATTCTAGAATTTTCAATAAAAAATTGGAATTTTAACTTTTAAAAGATGAATTTTTAAACAAATAGATTAATTTACTGCCAAAAAATACGATTTTGTAATAAAATTCAAGAGTTCGCAAGCAAAAAGTTAAATTTTCAATGAAAGATATGAATTTTTAAACAAAAATATTATTTTTCTACCGAAAAAGAACTAATTTTTCACAACATTCTAGAGTTTTCAAACAAAAAGTTGAATTTTCAACTAAAAAAGATGAATTTCTAAACAAAAGGATTAATTTACTACCAAAAAAGACGAATTTGTAAACAAATTCAATAGTTCGCAAGCAAAAAGTTGATGTTTTAACTAAAAGATATTAATTAAAAAAAAACAAAGATTAATTAATTAATTTAATTTAATTAATTTACTGCCAAAAAATATAAACTGTTAATAAAATTCAAGAATTCTCAACCAAAAAGTTGTGTTGACAGTTAAAAACATAAATTTTTATACCAAAATACAAAATACAATACAAATATATTTGTATACAAATACAAAATACGTGTAACGTTACTTTGACTGCTCCCCCTTACCGTTACTAACCCTAGATTTTTTAAGGCCCCCCCCCCTCCACACTAAAGGGGTAACCTAGTTTATGGAAGATCCCTAATTTGTTCAGAAAAACCTTGTTGTTTTTTGGTCCCACTGCGAAACATCTTGATTTAAAATTAATGTTCTTCTCGTGCTGTTTTGTCGCAGAGGTTCGACTTACAATAAAGGAGGGCAGGAATCAAGCCTAGATGAAAGTAACAAGGGTCATCAGCTATTGAAGAAGATGGGTTGGGGTGGTGCGGGGCTGGGAGCGAACGAGCAAGGAATCGAGGCACCAATTTCCGGAGGTGAAATCCGAGACAGAAACGACCAGTACAAAGGAGTGGGCCTCAACATAAACGACCCTTACGAGAATTTCCGGAAGAGCAAGGGGCAGGCTTTCATCACGAGGATGAAGGCCAGAGCGGAGGAGCGCGCAGAAGAGCGAGGCGACTGAAGTCGCCGGTTATAATAGGGGAAGAAAAGTAAAGAAGAAGAAGAAGAAGAAAAAAAAGAACTCTAAATTATTGAACTTTGTTAACTACTACTTCCACCTTTTTTCTTTTTTTTTTGTGCGCGATGATGTTGAACAAATCGTAAGTAGAGAAATTCTCATGAATTAATTGTTAACAGAGAAGTACCTCGAGTGGAAGGTATTCTCGAATTGGCTCTTCCATTTGTAATCGAATGGGGCCGACGAGCACTATTTTATCACACAATATACTCAAGACAAAGGGCGGTCTCCTTTTTTTTTTATTTTCATACTCCGTTGTTGTTTCTCTCTCTCTCTCTCTTTTCGACTACATTATTTCGATGCCTGAACAGCCATAAGTCTGTGTCTAAAATGAAGAATTTCCAAACGCTGAAACCGTCGGATTCTAGAAGAGATAGTTGGACCGATTTTCCTAATGATATAGGAAATTTGAAAGTGATTCTTTGGAGAAAAAAGGGTCCGATGGCGCCCTTCGTTTTTTTTTGCATTTGAATTCAAAACAACTCCATCTTGCAAGTTTAGATAAAATCTGATTGCAGAAGTTTGCAGTCGAAATACGTGTATTTATAGATGTTCTGAATGATAATTATATTGAATACATAATGATAACTCAAGAATAAAAAAAAACTGTACATTTGATATAAAAAGAATGTTAGTTTCTCGATTTCCTGATAGAGATAAGGAGGAGTTTTATCGTGTTTTCCTGCAGCTTCAGTGGGGGAAAGGAGATTGCGATTGAGTGTGAGTGGACGGCAAAGGCACGTCTACTTTGGACTTTTGAAACCATTACACTTGTATTTTTAAAGACGTGCAAAATTATTGATGTCTCGTTAATACGCACGCCTGGTGTAAATCATCTTTATCGAATGTCACGTGCGCTCGCGTTCGAGAAATAATAATAATGTAGATAATATAATAAGGAAAGATGCGGCAACTGCGGTCAAATGTACTGCAAGTCGGGATGGATTTCTTCTCTTTGGCTTTTTAACATTTGAATGATAGTTGCCTTATGAACCCCCCCAGTGAGAACTGATAGTCTAACTGAATAAATCCACTCTGAAACCGGTTGAGTCACGATAGCAGCGGGAGTTTTCGAGTCGTAAAAATAACGGAGAAGTGTACACAATGTGTTGATTCTGATACTGCAAATATCTGTGCAGTCGCTTGAGATGATTTCCAAGGAGGGGCGGAGATTGTTTCTTATCGGTTGTTGAAAAATTCTTGAACTTTTTCAGGGTGGTTAATTAAAAAGATTAATTTAGTACGAAGAAATACGAATTTTCAAAATAATTCAAGATTTCTCAAGCAAAACATTGAAGTTTCAATTAGAAAAGATGCATTTTTTTTATCAAAATTGAAGAATTTTCTAGTAAAAACGAAGAATTTATGAAGAAAAAAATTAATTTACTACCAAAAACGGCGTATTTTAAATACAATTCAAAAATTCTCAACCAAAAAATTGAATTTTCAACTAAAAAATGAATTTTTGTACCAAAAGATTAATTGACTACCAAAAAGACAAGTTTTTAAAAGAATTCCAGATTTATGAACCGAAAAGTTTAATTTTCAACTAAAAGGGAGGAAATTCTAAACAAAAAAATTAATTTACTACCAAAAAAGGCGAATCTTAAATAAAATTAAAGAACTGTCAACCAAGAAGTTTAATTTTTAAAAAAGAAAGAATTAAAAAATTTTTTAGAAATTTAGAATTTTAAAATCTAGAATTTAGAAGTTTTAGAAATTTTTTCCAGAAGATTGCATAGGAGGGGCGGAGATTGTGTCTTATCTTTTGTTAAAAAATTCTTTAGCATTTTCAGGTTAGTTAATTAAACAAATTAATTTTTAAACAAAAAGATTAATTAAGTATAAAAAAATACGAATTTTCAACAAAATTAAAGATTTATTAACCAAAACATTGAAGTTTCAATTAAAAAAGATGAATTTTTTTTATAAAAATTGAAGAATTATCCAGTAAATAACAGGAAATTATAAAAAAAAATTAATTTACTACCAAAAACGACGAATCTTAAATAAAATTCGGGAATTCTCAACCAAGAAGTTCAATTATTAAGAAAGACATTTTTTTTAGAATTTCAGAATTTGTGGAGGAGATTGCTTCTTATAGTTTGTATAAAAATTCTTCAGCTTTTTCAAGGTGGTTCATTAAAAAGATGAATTCCTAAACAAAAAAATTAAGTTTTCTACTTTAAAAAACGAATTTTTATTAAAATTGAAGAATTCTCAACCAGAAAGTTTAATTTTTAAGAAAGAAAGAATCTTTAGAATTTTAGAAATTTAGAATTTTAGAAATTTAGAATTTTAAAATTTAGAAATTTTAGAAATTTTTTTCAGAAGATTTTCAAGGAGTGGCGGAGATCATTTCTTATCGTTTTATTAAACATTATTTAGCTTTTTCAAGATGGTTAATTAAAAAGCTTAATTTTTCAAGCAAACGATTAATTTAGTGAAAAATTACGAATTTTCAACAAAATTCAAGATTTCTCAACCAAAACATTTGAAGTTTCAATTAAAAAAGATTAATTTTTTATCAAAATTCAAGAATTTTCAACGAAAAAACAGAAGAAATGATAAAAAAAATTAATTTACTACTAAAAACGGCGAATCTTAAATAAAATTCGGGAATTCTCAACCAAGAAGTTTAATAAGAAAGAAGGAAATTTTTTTTTTAGAAATTTAGAATTTGTAGGGGAGATTACTTCTTATCGTTTGTTTAAAAATTCTTTATTTTTTTCAAGGGGTTTCGATAAAATTTAATTTTCAACTAAAATAGAAGAAATTGTAAACAAAAAAATTAATCTACTACCAAAAACGGCGAATGTTAAATAAAAATAAAGAATTGTCAACCAAGAAGTTTAATTTTTAAAAAAGAAAGAATTTAAATTTTAGAATGTTTGGGGGAAATTGCTTCTTATTGTTTGTTAAAAAAATCTTTAGCTTTTTCAGGGTGGTTAATTAAAAAAATGATTTTTTAAACAAGAAGATTAATTTAGTACCAAAAAATACAAATTTTCAACAAAATTTAAGATTTCTCAACCAAAACATTGAATGTCTAAACAAAAATATTAAGTTTTGTACTGAAAAAAACGAATTTTTATAAAAATTGAAGAATTCTTAACCAAGAAGTTTAATTTTTAAGAACGAAAGAATTCTTTTTAGAATTTTAGACATTTTTTTCAGAAGATTTCCAAGGAGTGGCGGATATATTTTGTTTATCGTTTGTTTAAAAATTCTTGATCTTTTTCAGGGTAGTTAATTAAAAATATGAATTGTTAATGAAAAATATTAATTTGCTACAAAAAAAAAAAAAATTTCAACCAAATTCTATATTTCTCAACCAAAACATTGAAGTTTCAATTAAAAAAGATTGAAGAATTGAAGAATTTTGAAGTAAAAAAGAAGAAATTAAAAACAAAAAAATTAATTTACTACCAAAAACGGCGAATCTTAAATAAAATTCGAGAATTCTCAACCAAAAAGTTAAATTCTTTAGAAAGAATTTTTTTTTAGAATTTTAGAAAGGACCCCGCACCACATGTACAGTAAAATGGCCACCGGTGAAAAATTCTAAAAAAAAATTTTTTCTTGCATTTTCGAACCTGCAAAGCAATAATTCGAAGGAAAAAAGTAATAAAAATGGACAGTTTTTTTACAAACAATTGTCAAAGTTTCAATTTTTACATGTATTTTAATAGAAAAATGCTGATTT
>JAWWLR010000054.1:36525772-36538729 GCA_035041075.1 Acraspis erinacei
ATTCAGAAACTTCATTATTTTGCTTCGATGACAAACTATTATGTGCACTAACAGCTTACTTGTATTTTCAAAAGTGACTTGTTTTTCGTTTGCTATTCATTATATCATGCGCAAAATAAATTAAAAACAAGTACCGTCTGAAATGACAAATAACCTGTTATTTAGCAAAACTGCTCAATGTTTGTCAAATGATTCGAACACCTTAAAAAATAAGTTGAACTAATATAATACATTCAGAGTTTCCCCTATAATTGTATCAAGAGAAGCTACTAAAATACTGTTAGCAAAGATGTATGTTTCTTTACTGAATGATTAATACATGCTGACTTTGCACTGGTGCGTAATACCTGCTTGCTACAAGAAAAAAAAAGAACAATCAGCACATTATATTGTATTTATAAGCCACTAACCCAGATAAGGGAGCACCTAAGTATTACGTCATATAGGGAGGAAGTGAGTTCACCAAAGTGTGACTTATGTCTACAAAAAGACAAGAAAGCAAATGACCGGAGTTATTGATTTGAAAAAATGAAAAAAATATGAAATATAAATTGCATGATCTCTTAGAAATAATATTCTTGCCAAAGAATTAAAATTTTCAAGTAGAGTATTTATGCAAATAGATTTCAAAACATTGTACAAGTTTAAACAAAAGAAGTTTTAGAAACGGTTTCCTGACCTCGGAGATTTCCTATCGTTCACGTTTTGCATCGATTGTCCGAACGATGACCCTGAATCCAGGTGCCAAATTACAGATACATACATGAACAATTAGGTGTATTTGAGTCTATGAATAGAAAATTCAAATAGTCTGGACCAGTGAATTAACATCTTTTAAATCTCTTCCTTTATGTATGTATGTGCAACCAGATAAAGAAGGTGAAGAACTTTGGTTTCAGAAGCTAATTTCGAAAGATTGAAATTCATGGTACACCTGAAAATGACGTAAAAATTTTTGGAATCAGTCCTGAAAATTATGTATGATCATGTACTTTGTCAACAGGCAGATAATCAAAATATTATCAGTCTCATTCATCATACAGCTCTGTTTTCTAATTTTGTTTGTGCTACCTTCTTTATCACAAGTGCACATAAACGTCAGTGCTACCTGGAATCTTATTTTTATGCTAATGGCACATTGGGAAAGTTCTAAATTTTGTTTTGTAATACTTTAAAACTCTTTCATAGAATAATGATGAATGATGGGGTCCAACATATCCTTTCATTTAACGAACATAATTATCTGGGAAATACCCAGTACTTGAAGGCCACTTGTGAAGCTAATAACAAAGTTTCTTACAATTTAATATAACCTAGACCATCAAGTTTTAAACAGCAATGACAATATTTTAATTAAAAAAGATTAATGTTTGATAGCGGATGTAGCATTTGATATCTAAATGGTCACGTGTGTTAATACATTAATATTTTTGACAAAGATAATGTTTTAAGTTTACATAGTTGATATGAAATCACGTTCTTAAGGTTAACCTAGTCACGCACGTGTAAAGCAGGTTTCAAACTAAAAGCACGATCTCTTATGTAAAAAGTAGAAAGGCGAAAATATATGCACTTACTCTAATTTCCATTTATATTCCCTAGCAAAAGTTTCGCCTCGAATTTAAATGTCGGTTTTGCATTTCAATTTTAAATCATTGAAACCCATTGATGTGTGTTTTGTTGCATGCCCGTACGAACAAGAAAATTTTTTACTGGACCTTGATTTGTTTTCGTGTCTCATTTTTGTTTTATTTTAAAACAAAATCAAATTCGGCGTTATTTCGAGTGGAAATTATTTGTTCGATATCATAAACTACAACAATTCTTTATCATACATACACAGGTGTTTCAGTGGGTTCTAGGTGCAATTAATGTATTGCCAAAATTCAGGTTCATGTCATATGATAAGATACACTCGAGGCCGTATTCATGGACGAGCCTTGACGTCAATTGAGTGCGTAATCGACCATGTCTGCTTAACTCACACTGGTCACACGAGGCTATACAGATTACAAATATTTTCCACGAAAGAAGCCTTGTCCACTTACGTAATTAGGATTTCATTTTTCTGTTTTAAAGTCCAAATTATTTGATATTTCAGGGCCCTTTTACATTTCAAAGGCTTTGGTGTCAAATTAGGCTACTATGAAAGACTTGGAAATTATCTTGCATGGAAACAACTTTCAAGGTTTACATTAAACATATTTGGATGTTTCCAGCTTATCATATAAAATTCTCTCACTGTTTGAAGATGTTTTGATTGAATGGAAATTTTCTTAAGTTTGAATAGGAATATAAAATTCTCATCATGTTAGATTGCCATAAAGACAATTTTCACTTGACTTTAGTATCATTTAAAATTAGATACAGAGTTGGAGAAGTTCCTTTAAAAAAGAAATGAATTATAGCTGCAGTTACTTTGTAAAAGTAGTAACTTGTTACATTTCCAGTTACAGCTGTTTCGTTTTTACTATTAACAATTGAAGAATTTTCAATTGCAAATCCATACAATTGAATACATTTAAATTAAAATTTTTTAAATTGAACTATTCCAGAAAAGCATTTAAAATTTCATCATATTGTGTTACACACGTTAAATATTAAAAACTCTTTAATTGAAAATATTCAAAAAAGAATATTGAATTGCAAATATTTAAAATTAAAGAATTTTCAGTGGTTTATATTCAAAATTGAACTATTCCAATAGAAATTTTCCAAATTACAAACCGTTAAAATATAAATTTTGCTGTTATTACTTTTTAAAATTAAAAATTCTGTACTCTTGATACTTGACATTCCAAACTTTATAATTTGTAAGATTAAGAATTGAAAACTTTACTTTTGATCTTGAAAATAATAAAAATCATCCAAATTTAAGAATTTTTATTGATCTATCTTTAAAATTGTGGAATTGTTCATCTTAAAGCTTGAAAATAGTACAACTTTAAATTAACCCTGAAACTGAAGTTTTTAATTTTTGAACATTTACAATTAAAAATAAAGCAAGTTTTAAGTTGTGCGATTGAAACTTCTGTAATTTTGATGGCTCAGATGTGTTATTAAAATAATTTGGAAGGTTCAGAAATAAAAACTCTTGACTTTTGACATAAAAATTCATCCAAATTTAGGAATTTTCTATTAAGGTTTATCAGTTTTGAATGTCCAAAATTGGCAATTAATAATTATGCAAGCTTTAAATTTACCAATCAAAAATTCTATAATTTTGGTCCCCTACATCTAAAATTTCTTTAATTTGGAAGATTTAGATTTGAAACCTAGACTTTTTATTTCCAAATTCATCCAAATTTAAAAGATTTTATTTTTACATCTGTAAAAATCAAGAGTTTTAAATTTTAAAATTCAAGAATTTTAAAATGCAAATCATACCAATTTAAGACTTTTCAATCATTGAAATCAAAGAGTTAAAAAAATGTCAAAATTTGTTTGAATACCTTAGAAATAAAACCTTAAAAATGGACTAATTGATCATTTTGTATTTTCAAAATTCTGTAATTTTTAATTTTATCCCTTCAAAATTACAGAGCGCTATTGTGAATCTTTGAAACTGAAGAGTTTTTAATTTGAACAGCTTCTAATTAAAAATTCTGAACCTTTGATGATTTTCATTTGAAATTTCTTTCATTTGGAAAATTTATATGTAATTGAAAATTTAACTTGTTATTTCCGAAGTAATACAAATTTAAGAATTTTCTTTATTCATCTCTAAAATTTATATTAAGATTTTTTATTTGTAACTAGATAAAATTCTGAAACTTTAAATTGTAATCTTGAAAGCTGAAGATTTTTTAATTCTTACCGCTCACAATTTAAAGTTTTGAAAATTATCAATTTTACAACTAAAACTTCAGTCATTTTTATCATTTAAATTTCTAATTTTTTCAATTGATAAGATTGTAAATCTTCCAAATGAAACTTAAAATAAGCATTCGAAACTACATAATTTTAAATTATTCACTTTCAAAATTGAATGATCATTAATTATTGCGACTGTTCAAAATAGATGAATTTTCAATTGTAAACATCTTTAAAGTGGATCAGTGTCAAAAATGGACATCAGCAAGACTCAGAATTCTGAAAGGTCTTTTAAGAACATCTTATTATGATATAAAATCTAATATTAACTTTGTCACTTTTTTCTTTGATTCTAATTCCTGCTGGAATATAATCTTATATTTTGATGAAAGTTACAGTTTACTGAAAGACGATCTAAATCAAAATTAAAATTGAATTAAAATTATATAATTCCCGATGTAGCTATTTTAATATTTATTTGAACTGCCGATTATTAATAATATTTTACAGGACTATAATTATATAGTTCTTTAATTTCAAGTAGTTACTTTATATTGAAGATTACATTTTAATTTGATAATTCGGAAAATCAGTTATTAATTTGTTAATAATTTAAATAAAAAATTTAAGGGAACTTTAGAAAAAAATATTTCTTTTTAATTGCATTTTTATGTTTCTTGCATTCGTTACATAATTTTCTAAATATAAAAAAACTTATATATTTTCGTCTAGGTCATAAATAATTGTAAAAGTTTTTATTAATTTTTAGATAGAATATACATGTAGTTATACAATGTATCTTTATCATTATAATTTATTATTATTATTATTCAAAATCGTTAACTGAGATTTTTCCGTTTTCGCATTGCGATTCGACCCCAGCTAGACCGCAGAAATTGATAAAAACTAGAAAGCATAACAACACTTCGATGTAAGGAATTTTGAAATTCATTCTTGGATAAGATTTGAAATTTGTCACCTATCAAAATTGTCAAGTTAGATCATTAGTCAATTATAGAGTTGGTTTTAAGCGGTTTAGTCTGGCCTGATGAAATTTAATAATGAACAAAGTTGAAATGAATTAATTTCAATTGGAATAGATTAGAGTATCATATTCAGTTGTCAGACAGATCTATAATGAATATTGTTTGTGCGTAACGTCATACTTGTGAGTGGCTAAAAAAATCTTATTGATTTTCTCGTCAGAATCGGATTATTTCTCTGCTCGTATTAAAAGCCTGCTAGGCCAATGACACCTTATCGATCGAACCGGATTTATTCTTTCTTTATATGTGAATGTTGGTAACTTTGCTTTCAACATGGATTTCAAGTATAAGTATAAAGTAAAGTTTTTATTTGGAATCAAAGCTTCAATAAGAATCGATTTCTCAAGTCCTTACAATAGTTATTCTTGTCTGCTTATGAATTTATAATAAAAGCTTCATGCGTTTCTCGTGGTTATATGTCTGCAAATAAAATGCAAATGACAGAAAAAGATTCTATTTCCAAACAGGGAATTATATGATATCATCTATGAATAGGTGCTCATTCTAAAGGGAAATATTCCCTTTTATAACTATTTTATTTTTGGTATAAAAGCAACGTTACATCTAGGATAAAAATAATGTTAATGCAAAGAAATTTTTGTATTTAAATATACTTTAAACACTTTTAGTGACAACAGGCATAATTATATAATAATTATATAATAATTATATAATTATAATTATATAATTATATAACCATAAATGGAAAAATTAAATTTCAAGTTAAAACAATTAATTTTCAACCTAGGAAAAAGGGATTTTCAACCAAAGTGATCAATCGTTGGTAAAAAAGTTAGTTCTTAACGAAAGGTATAATATTTGATATATCGACCAAAAAATATCTTAATTTTCAATTAAAAACAGTTGACAAAAAATGAATTTTCAACTTAAAAAACGAATTTTAATAAAATAGTTCAATCTTTGACCAATAAAAATAGTTTTTAACTAAAATGGTGAATATGCAGTAAAAAAAGGAATTTTTAACCAAATAAATGCATCTTTAACCTAAAAGATAAATTTTCCACGAAAAAATATGAATTTTCCACTGAAAAGAAAACATTTTCAACCAAAAATATAATAGTTTAATTTTAAGTTAAAAAAATAAAGTTTCAACGACATCTCGAAAAAGTGATATTTTTTCGAGAAAATCGTTAAAGTTTCAGTTAAAGAACTGAATTTTTAACTGAAATGATAAATCTTTCACAAAAAACTAACTTTTGACCAAATAGTTGAATTGTCGACTCTATAATTAATTTTCTGCCAACACGAAGAAAAATAGATCTTAGCACAGACTATCTAGATATTACTCGTTAATATCTGAGTGATTTAACTATGGGACAGAAATATAGATATTGAAGTAGAGCATCCGTAGGTATTAAAATGATCTTAACTGACAATATTCAAGATATGAAAGGGCCTTCCTGGTTTAAGATTCATTTTTCTTAGTTGAAAATAAACTTTCATGTTAAAGATTGAATTGTTTTCTAAAAAAATCGTTTTTTTTTGTCATGACTTTTCAACTAAAAAAGATAAAAATTCAACTAAAAGTAAAATAGCCAAATAAAAAATAAAAAATTTCAACACAATTGTGCTAATGGAAAAATATTATGCTTGATTTTTGATAAACAAACAATATTTGAGGCCTGCACGTAAACAGACATTACGTGGGTTTAAAAAAAAGTCATAATAATATTCATTTGATATGTTTAGGTATTTTTTAATGAAATATATATGCGTCACGAATTACCATTAATTAACGCAATCGAAAAGTGGTATTTAAATTACAAGGGCATTTAAACTAGCTATTACGTCCGTGAAAAATATAAGTGCAATTAGGAAACAGTTAATTAATTATTCCGATGTGACTTTTAAATAGTCAACTAACGCCTGAAAAATCAGGTTTCCAAATCCTTTATGGTGTGACTTACGATATATTTTGTGAAACGTCCATTGAACTTACAACTTTCGTGAAACCTAATGTAGAAAAATGTCAACTTTCTCCTCTGGCTACCGAAGGAATTTATTATCTTAAACCACGCATAATATGTGACATAATTTTTCTTCATTTACTGGATAAATTTTGATTATGAAAGAAAGTCACAGAATTTAAAACTAGTGAGGGAATGTCAGGGATAACTTGATCTAAGTCAGAGAATTTTCGATAAACTGAAATTGAAGTTAATTTAATTATTTTTTGTTAGTAACAATTTCTTGCTAATAAAACATTCTTTTTAAGTGGAGATTGAAATTTTTTGTTTTAAATTCATGTATTTTGGTTGAAAGTGCACCTTTTTTGTTTATAACTCACAACTGTTTTAGTATTAAAAATTTAAATAATTCGTTGAAAATTATTTTTTTATTGAAAATTAATTTTGTTATTTGAAAATTTAACTATTCCATGTTTGGTTGAAAATTGGTTTCAAAATTCGCAAATTCGCATGTTTGGTTGAAAATTAATGTATTTTGTTAATAGTTAAGGTTTTTGATAGGAAATTAATCTCTTTTGGATAAAAATGGACCTTTTTCGTAGAAAATTGATTTCTTTGTTTGGAAATTATATTCTTTTAGTCGAAATTACGCTTTTTTAACCGCAAGTTAACAATTACATCGGAGTCATCCAATTTATTTGAAAATTAATATTTTTGCTAAAAATTAAACTCTTCTATGTTAAAAATTTATCAGTTTGAGGTGAATATTAAACTTTTTCATTGAAAATTCATCTATTCTGGTTAAAAATCACAAATTTTTGGTTCAAAATTAATCTGTTTTGGTTGATGATTCAAGTACTTTGTTAAAGATCATTAACCATTTTAGCTAAAATAACCACCTTTTTTGCGCTAGAAATTTATCTATTTTGTTATAAATTATTTTTTGATTGAAAATTAATTTTTTAACTAATAATGTAACTATTCCAGTTTAGTTAAAAATTAGTTTAAAAAATTCATATTTTAGGGTGAAAATTCATGTATTCAGTTGACAATTAATCTTTTTTGTAGGTAATTAATTTTTTTAGACAAAAATTTATCTGTTTTGTTAGGAAATAATTTCTTTGGTTGAACATTTTTTTTACTGAAAATTAATTTTTTCAACTAAAAATTAAACTATGCCATTTTTTGTCGGAAATTGATCTTTTTTATAAAAAATTTAATTTTATTGGTTGAAAATGCATCTGTTTGGTTAGAAATTTAATTCATTTAATTGATAATTGATGCTTTTACTGAAAATTTATTTTTTTGATGGAAAATTAATGTTTTTGTTTTATAAATGAAAATCTAACTAATCTATTTTTTCTTAATTTTTTTTAGTAAAAAATTTAACTATTTTGTTGAGGAAAGCATGCATTTTGTCGAAAACTGGTATTTTTGAGTAGAAAGTTACTATATTTGTTTAAAAATTAATCTTTTTCGTTAAAACTACAATAATTTTACCGGAAGAGTCAGGAATTCAAATGATTTCATATTTTTATATCTAGCTTGTAATAAAATGAATAAAATTTGTCTGAACATAACTTACAAAATGTATTCTAGCGATTGTGATCTTGGTTTCCATTTCGAGTTGAGTAATGGAATTTCATCTAATCTTGTAAATGCAAGCCGATAAATTAACTGTTTAATGGAATCGAAATGTTTGAACAAATTCTTTTATTCGCATTGCATGTCTCTTGTATGAAATTCTCGGATTGAGAGAAATTTTAATAAGATCTAGATACATTTATTTTTAAATTAAAATAAAGGTAAAACTCTCTAGAATTACACAAGGTATTCTTAAAATATTCCCCTTCTTCACATGTGAAATTTTCCGCTGTTGTCGCGATTTCAAGGTGTCAAACTTGATAAGACAGTCTTTTTCGTTCTCTCGTCCATTTGCCATATTCCTCTCTCTCATTTAAAAAAAGTTGACATTTATTTTTAATAAAAACAAGAATTATCGGTTATAGTCTGTGTTATTTGATGCCCGTAATGCTGCTCGTGATAAGAGTAGGAAGGATAGCAGCTTAAAGTCTCGTGGGGGTCGCCTGAAAACGAATCCACCTGCTATAACATAATCTTGATAAGAAGATCATTTTTACGAGTCTAATCACGCAATCTTGTTTCCTTTGTTTGTGATTGAAAATTTGTGTGTATTTGACTTGCTTTATCTTCAATGACAAATTTACGTGATATCGCGTTAAGCAATATTAAAACACGGGAGTGTAAGGATTACCCAATGAAAATATAAATTTAATATTAATTTGTTACAATTTTATACATTCACCTTACTTTATGCGAGTACGGAACGTCAGAAAGCGAATAACATTCAAAGAGATCTCACACTTTTTAATCGAGTAATTTGAAAGTCAATTTACTTTCGTCATCGCTGACGTTAAATTGATGCATTTTCCTCGATGGAATAAATATGTATAACAGTTCTGTTTAAAATTAATTTGAATTGTTTTGTTTTAAAATAGATTTGAGAGTGAAACACCCTGAGCTTTTTTTAAATTCTAACTTTAGATTATTTTCGCGTTTTTATCCAAACGAAAATAAAATTTATTCGCTGCCAGATAATTTTTAAGGGGAAAAAAATTCCTGTCAATTTTTTGACACAGCTGTTAAATTTATCTGGTGGCGGATACATTTTATGTGTACGCGGTTTAAATCGCTGCAATGAAACTATCTGGTGGATGGATAAAAAAACGTTTAACTTGTATAGTGAACTTAATTATTGTTCTAACGGGGTCAACAACTGTGCAAAATCTTCTGTCAATAATGATAAAGAGATTGCGTGATTTTCTGTTTTTCCTTGGTGATTTATATTAACCTTAGAATTCGTTTTGATCTCCTTCTCTGTTTGTTTATACGCTTGAGTACTAATTGACACAATGCTACGTAAAGATAATGGATTCAGATCTTTCAGCTTTACAAAGACGGAAAATTTTAAGATATATATACACCTGAGCGCGCGCTCTGATAACGAGGGACGAAATATTGATATTTTTAATTTAAAAATTATTTAGATTAATTAGATTATTCAAGTCTGAATCCCCCCCCCCTCCATGATTACCTTTCATTATTATGATATAATAATGTTTGGTTATTATTCTATTTGATTATCATTATCTATAATTATTCTTTTGTTTGATTATTATTACGTTATATTGTTATCGTAATAATTCTACTTCCTTTTTAAATCAAAATGTTAAATTAAAATATGACGGCTTTGGAATTGGATAAGGGGCCAGCCATAAATTACGATACCAATTTCAGGGAGTCGGGGAGGTCGTTCCAAAACCACAATTGTGCAACAGAGTGAGGGGGTGGGGGGTCAAACTTTGCGAAAGATCCTTGCAACGTTTCACTTCAGCAATAACCTGATTAATGGAAAATCACCTTCATATTTCAGACCTCACATTCTTTCCCCTTTTTCCCTATTTGCCCCTTTTTAGAGAATTTTTCCTTTTATTTCTTTTTTAAAGAGCTTCCCCTTTTTCATTATTTTGTCATTTTTTCGCTTGAATGCGAACTGAACTAATAGAAGCAAATAAGAAAATCTATTTTGCTTGAAAACTCAACAAGTCAGTAGAAAAATGTTTAATTATTTTCAGAATAAACTGTGTCTTTAAAAATTATTCTGCTTTGGTTGACTATTGAACTATTTTGTTGAAAATTCAACTATTTGGTTGAAAATGAACTTTTTTCTTGAAAACTAATGTCTTGAGGTTAAAAATTTGACTGTTTTGTAGGAAATTCGTCATTATGGCTTGAGATTCTAAAAGATTGGTAGAAAAGTCACGTAAAAAATTAAACTAGTTGGATGTGATATAACTGTTTTGTTAAAAAAATCAATTAATTTATTTAAAATTCGATTATTTTGTAGTAAATTCGACTTTTTTTATTAAAAATGAATGTTTTTAGGTTCAAATTTGATCTAATTGGTTAAAATTTGCATTTTTTTGGTGTTAAAAATTCATCTAATATTTTTGATTCATATTTCATGTTCAAAAATAAACTTTTTTGTTAAAAGTTCTTCGTTTGGGATTAAAATTCGCCGTTTCTTTCGCTTCAAAAGTGAGCAATTTGTTTAAAAATTCATATATTTTCTTGAAAATTCGTTTTTGGGTAATATTAGTATTTCCTTGTCAGAAAATTCGACTATTCCACTCTTTTTTAAAAATTTCATCCTCTATTATGTAAAAATCCAAATCTTCGACGAGCTCTTTGGAAGAAAATTAATACATTTAGTTGAAAATTCCTCTTTTTGGCTTGGATATTAATCATCTTTGTTGAAAGTTCATCTATTTGGTTGAGAAATTAATTATCTTTTTTATATTCAAATATTTTAATTAATATTTTTTAAACTGATAATTAGGCTGTTGCATTCTTGGTTGAAGTAATTTGTTTTTGAGTTGAAAGTAAAACATTTTTTGGTTGAATTTTAATATTTTTTGTTTGAAAATTCAGCTGTTTGTTTTTTCAACTATGATTTCCTTATATATTTTTAATATTTATTTCTTTATATTTATTATATATTTATGTGTTATATATTAACTATTACTTTAGTCATTTGGTTAAAAATTTGTTCTTTTGTATTAAATATTACTCGTTTATAATAGAAAAGTCATATTTTTTGGTTGAAAATTCAACTAACTTCTAAAAAATTAGATTTGTTTTTACTAGAAAATTTTACGATTTGGCCGAAATTTCAAGTGTTTCGTCTACAATTTATCTTCTTTGCTTGAAAGTTGTACTACACGTATTTACGTTAATTTTATTTTGGTAGAACTTAGTGTCCTATTTTCATGGAAAATAACCCTATTTCACTTGTTTTGAGTTTTCAGCATACCCCTGCATTACTTTCGAGGGGAGGAGGGTGAGTCAAACTTACGGTCGTTAACGCTGGCTTGACACCGGGGGGGGGGGGCCAAAAAATCCCGCAATTGTTAAAGTAGATTGTGGACGGTCCCTAAAGGTCTCTCTAGTTTCTTCCAGAGAGCCTAGGTTACTGATTTATTTATGTGTACGCATTACACTTTCGATTTTCTAGGTGATGGAAGGAAAACTTTGCGGCGTATAAGTAGACTTATTGGGGTCGAGCACCGACTTTAGACGCCTATAATAGTATACTATTTTTAGACAAGTGAAATATTCTTGGGTGCAAGGCGTGGGATTCCGCGACTCGTGCAAAATCTATTTATAAAGCATTGAAGTCATTTGGGTACTTTGAAGTAAGGTAAAATCTCTCGAGCAATTTCACAATCGAATCGGAAATCCTAGGAGTTTTCATTGAGTAAACAATGTGGGTGACTGACAAGCTTTTTACATTTTTATCATATCCACGTCGCCGGAGTGTCGTGAAGAGCTGATGCAGCAGTGAATCTGCTGTAAACACTCGGTCGATGGATATTTTCCACGGAATGAGTTGCATTTCGATTTATTCTATGGTTTAATAGACATTATTCATTATTAATTAATTAATTTTCTTACTAATTTTTAACTTCGGATTAAAATCATTGAATTTTTTAAATCTTTCTGCACAATCTCAAAATTAATTTTTTTAAAGACTTTGTGTTAATATTCTAGTTTAAGAATGCTTAAATTATTAAACAAAGTTTGGATATGATTCAGTTTTAATGCTTCAAGTTTTATTTCATTACTTTTGAAACTTTCCAATTAGAAGGAATAGCATTTTCAACGTTTTTAGAATAATTAATCTTCAAAGGTACACAATATTCGAAATTCTTCAATTTTGCATGTTGAAAAAATAGTGATTATTTTATAGTAATCAAAATCTTTCGTACAAAATATATTCACTTGCTCTAAATCTCACTTGATACTACATGATATCATATTTATTAATCATACTATCATCCTTATAATTTTTATAATTTGAATTTATAGTGATAATATCGAATGCAAAATTGTAAAACAATTTAATTTTTGAGGCCCTGAATCTAAACTTTTTCTTTTACTTCAAAAGATGAAATTCGAAAATATTTGCTTCGGAATTTCTTAATGTTTGAAATTTTTAAATTGCATTAAAATTTTTAAATTTTAAATGATTTATTTTCAATTTTAATCAGTTTTAAATTTAATAATTTTAAATTTAAATATTCAAAATT
>JAWWLR010000054.1:36545147-36558052 GCA_035041075.1 Acraspis erinacei
AACACAATTTTCGAAATCGAAAATAATATTAAAAAATTGCGTCTATAATAACCCTCTAATAAAGTATAATTATTTGAAGCTGATTGTTATATGGCTTATTTTATATGTTAGCAAACTGCGCATTTAAAAATGTTATCTTCATAATTTTTTTATTTTAGTGAGTAATGAATTTTTATTTTGTGTGTGTGTTTTTTTTATAACTAAACAATATGCAAATGTTAAATTTTACAATTAAACCTTTTGTAATCTTGAGGATTTACATTCGATATTTTTTTAATTGCAAAGATTTAGAATATTCGAACTTGACTTTTGGTCTTCAAAATCATCAAATCATAAACACTGAAATTGAAAGAATTTTGAAAAAGGATAAATTCCAGAATATCTTTTAAGAACATTCCATTATGATATAAAGTCCCACATTGACATATTATTCCTGCTGGGATAAAATTTTATATTTAAATTAAAGTTA
The DNA here is from genome assembly GCA_035041075.1 of Acraspis erinacei. Taxonomy (NCBI): domain Eukaryota; kingdom Metazoa; phylum Arthropoda; class Insecta; order Hymenoptera; family Cynipidae; genus Acraspis; species Acraspis erinacei. Next base: position 36,545,617 of record JAWWLR010000054.1, read on the forward strand.
TAGATAACCGAAAAGCGATTAAAATGTAAATAATTAGCTGATTACCATGTTGTTTAGAAACATCTTTTTCTCATTTTCAATCCTTTTGTGCACTTACGTTACACAAGTTGTCTTTCTTAATTATATTTAAATATATTTTTTTAAAGTCTTGTGCAATTTTGTTAGACAATTTGAATATTTTAAGTTTACGTTTTAAAAAAAATGTACCTCCAAATATAAAATAAAATTTTATGCAAGCCGGTGTAGCTATTTTGATATTTATTTTAATATATGATTATTAATTATATTTTGTAGTACTTTAATTGCAAGCATACATTTTTATCTGAAAATTAGGCAATTAGGAGATTATGTTCCAGATGCAAATTTTTTGTTCTTAAAACATGCATACAAAATCCCTTCCGAGTGTAACTTTAGTTGTTTAATTTTCTTCTAGCTAAAAAATTTGAAGATAAAGCGATATATTTTAAGGTAAAGAGGATGACGTGCTTCACTTCATTATCATAACAAGAATTAGGAGAATATTTTTTCAGGAAATTGATCCTCGTCATTTTTAATTTCGTATCATCCAAATCATTACGATTTATAATAATCATTATAATCAAAATCGTTTAAATTTTACATAATGATCATTTAAAATTCTATATTACTGTTTAACTTTTAATTGTCAAGTGTCTACATTTTTATGATTCTGATTAGAGAATTCTATAAAAGTCTAAATACATTAAATTTAAATATGAAGTCACTCGAATTTAAAAGTAAATTTACAATAGGAAAAAATGGAAAGGAAAATGGAAAGAGATCTGCATATTTTTGATTTTCAGAAATTCTGTTTTAGATTCTATAGAGGATCTTTTCATAGTGTTGCTGATACAATGAGAGCGATCTAAAATAATGCTAAGGTCAAGTTGCATGTGACGAAAACATCTTTCTGACTGAGTGCTTACGAAAATGTGAAACACGTGTTTGCACTTTGCAGATTTTGACAATGATCTGACGGTTGAATTTCCATGCCAGAATGTATCAATTTCATAAATTGACTATGCCGAAAAGTTGATTTTTAAATCCGAAAAGATGAATTTTTAACAGAAGATGATTTTTCAATCATATAGTTGCATTTTCAACTTTCAAAGACTACTTTTCGACCCAATTGTCGAATTTCTAAACCAAAAGGAATTGACTTCAACTACAAAAAGCAAGAATTTTTAACAACAAAATCGAATATTCAACTAAGAGATATTTTTCAGTAAAGAGAACAAAAATCCAACCATATTGTAGAATTCTAAAAAGAGAATATGATTTTGTAACCACAAAGACGATTTTTCAACAAAAGAATTTAATTTTAAACTGAAAATAATTAAACGTGAATCAAAAATTGAATTTTTAAATTTGCAGTTCAGCAAATTGCTTGTCTGCAAAAGAAAATAACTTTCTACACAATATTTAAACTTTCTATCAAATGTATAGATCTTTAACTAATAAAATTAATTTTTAAGTATATAATCTAATTTTCAACCAAGTAGTGGAAAGTTCTACCAACTAGTTGAATGCTTAGCCAAGAAGGATGATATCTCAACGAAAAATTGTACAATTCAATTTTCAACTAGAAACCATTAATTTTTAGCAAAAAAAGGATTGTTAAAATTTTCAGGCAATCATCAGAATTATTAAACAGAAGAGATGAATTCTGGTTCAAAAATATACAAGTATACTTTTCAATGAAAAAGAATTAACTTTCAACGAAAAATAGTTTTTTAGTGGGTTCTATTAATTCAGTTCAAATTTAAGCAAAAAACAAGAAAAAGGTGTGGTTTCTGGAAAAAGGAGACTGTAAAAAATTTCGGGAATTTTCCCTATCATTTTGTAGGGGAAATTTCCGAATGTTTTACGGAAAACGTTTTTCCGAAAAAATAGGTAATCTTCCGTAATTTTCGGAAAAATTTCGGAATGAGCAGGAATTATTTCCGAAAAATCAGAAATAATTCTGAAAGGTTAGGGAATTTACAAAATCATTAAAAATAGAAAAATTTTCTTATTCTTTCGGGAAATTTACATATACTTTTATGGGGAATATTTTTTAACATTTTTATACTTTTATTCGAAAAATTATTTTTCATGAAAAATTAGGGATGATTTTCTCATATTTGAATTTAAGACCAACACTCCTAATTGGACCCAGTAAGTTATATAATTATTGACAATTATTCTAACTTATAAGTATTTTTATTGCATTTTATTTTTATGATTTAAGTTCAGATATTATTTTAAGTATATATTTTACGATATTTTTTACTTTAGGGAAAATTCCCTAAAATTTAGTAAAATTCATGAAACTTCCGAACTTTTCCCGAACAAATATTAGGGGAAATTGCCTAAAATTTGTGAAAATTCCCAAAAGTTTTCCGAAATTTTCCCTACGGAATGTGAGGGAAAATTCCCGAAATGTTAGGGTTATTAGCTTCCCGAAATTTGTTTACAGCGGAGAAAAATATCGATTCTTTAAAAATGTGCAAAGAGGCGAATCGGGGAAGGAGTGTAAAATAGAACCACTAAATTTTATTTTTGCAAGCATTTCAAAAAATGGTTATTCACATTTATATTTTCCATGTGTGATGTCACTTTCTGCGTGAACCCCTTCCCATACGTCACATATCGCCACATAACTTATTAAAATATTGCATTTCTAAAAATTAAAATTAACGAAAGGCATAATTTGCATTCTTTTTGTGCCAAGTTTTGATTGGAGTTTGCGTCATCAAATCTCATAATAATTGGATACAGAATAGGAATTTCATCAAAGTTCATTCTTTTCAGGATACCACTTATTTCAACTTGATTTTCCGCTGGAAAATAACAAAATTATCTTTCATATACTAGAATGAGTTCTACGTGCAATAATACTGTACTTAGTGCCATGCGTAAGCATAATAAATTCTAGGTTTACGATTTGAGAACGAAGGATCGATTCGTTTTTATATGATCTACACGTGGATGATAAGAAAAGTAAATGTGGAGCTTTTTGCCTATCAATGTGCGTATGCATTGCTATTTATTGTAGCCTTGCAAGATTGCAAGAACCGTAATAAAACATCCCATTGCACATTACACAAGGAATGCAGACGCTGTTATTTTCACATATAGCAGAACAGAAGAAACGAGATAAATAACCCAAATATTTCATTTCGCCATATTTTCCTTTAAAATTTGAAAAATCCCCTTAAACACCTGAAATCGAAAAATTGGAACTAATTTTCGCCTTTTTCTCCTTTCCGCGGAAGATTTCGATTCAATTTTTAAGAATCGTCAAGAAAAATAAAAGAAAGTTAGAAAATAATAGGAAAATTTCAACAAAAAAGTTAATTTTCGACTAAAAAGAGAAAATAATTTTTTAATAAAATACTTGTATTTTCAATCAAAGAGCCTTCAACGAAGAAAGATTTTTCCATTAATAAAGAAAAAGCATCTAAAATTAAAATGGTAAATTTTGAAGTTAAACATATGAATTTGCTTAGTTAAATTTGTAACCGGAAAATATAGATTTTCTACTAAAGAGATAAATCTCGAACCAATAAAGATTTTTCAATGTAAAAAGTAAAAAAGTCATGCAATTCTTGAATTTTTCAATCAAAAGGACGAATTTTCTATAAAAAATTAATTTTTCAAACCGAAAGTTGCAATTTTGTACAAAAAAGTTAATTGATAACCAAATAATTTAATTTTTCGCTAAATTGTTGAATTTTCAAGTAAAAAAAACACGAATTTTCCACAAAACATTTTAATTTTCCACCCTAAATTATTAATTTTTAACCAAAAAGTTAATTTTAAACCAAATTGATCGTTTTTCTACCAAATTATTGAATTTTAAAGCCAAAAATATGAGTTTTCCACAAAAAATTTGAATTTTCTACCCTCATTTATGAATGCAAAACTCAGTTCCTTTTTAAACCAATTATCTATTTTCTTACGAAAGTAATTCACTGGTCAATCAAAAATTTGATGCTGTATTTTCGACCAAAGAGATGAATTTTCTACCAAAAAATATTTTTCAATCATAAAGAAAAAAATATCTACCCAATTCTTAAATTTTCATGCAAAAAGAGGAAGACTGCAAAACTATATTCTAATTTTAAGAATTTACCACTAAGTTGAAGAATATTTGCAACCTAAGTGGGCGCCAAGAATATATTCTTAATGTAAGATGGAGGCCCTCTTACCTTAAGAATATATATTCTTGTCTATATGATGAAAGATATTTAATTATTTGTATGCTGTACTTACCACTTTTCTTTAAAGCGAAACACTCATTGCCCAAAATTACAAAAAAAAAGGAACTGTTCTGAAAGCACGTGGCACGAAAAATTAAAAGAAATTATTAAACAGAGCAAGGCTCATTTTCCTTTGCGAATTTCTTCTTAACCAATAATATTCTCATTTTAAGAATCTTTTCTCCCTTTGGTTAGAAGATGCCTGTAAGAATATGACGCTCTTAATATTAGAATATCGTTTTTTCGGTGAAGTTTCTACAAAAAATTAAATTTTCAAACCAAAAATATGAATTTTAAACACAAAAGTTCATTTTTAACTATATAGTTTAATTTTCCACTGAATTTCGAATTTTCAAGTCAAAAGGACGATTTTTTCACAATATATTAGAATTTTCTATTCTAAATTATGAATTTTCAGCAAAATAGTTTAGTTCAACCAAATTGTTGAATCATTAAGCCAAAAAGATGAATTTCCCACAAAACATTTGAATTTTCTACACTAAATTATGAACTTAAAACAAAAAAGTTCATTATAAAACAAATTTTGCATTTTTATACAAAAATGGTTGAATTCTTAACCAGAACAGTAACAGTAGACTTTTTAGGTTCGAAATTTTGCGAAAACATTAGAAAATAGAAAAAAGGGTAAAACAGAAGAATAGCGAGAAACAGTGTGAAGCCTGCGATACTAAATACGAATTTTGATTAATTTGTTATACTTTCAAAATATGTAATAAAATACATACAACGGGGTATCGCAGTATATTAGTTGTGACTGTAGAAACAAAGTTTTGGAAATCGAAAATAATGTGCAAAAAAGTAGCGCATATTAAAGTATATTAATTATTATTATTATTATTATTATTAAAAAAAATAATATAAATAATTATATTATTATTATTATTAATTATTATTATTATTAAAGTATAATTAATTTGGAGTTGATTGTTATATTGCTTGTTTTTATAAGCATGATAGGGAATTGCGTATTTCAAAAAATAGTTATCTTCATAATTTTGAAATTTTCGTGAACAATAATTTACTTTATTTCTGTTTTTCTCGCTATAATCTTTATTTTCTGATACTAACAAATATTTGGAAGATCTGAGAACTTCAACTGATAAATATACGGAAAAAATAAGAAATCAAAGTTTATCTTCGAAAAAATTCGAACATGCGCATTTTTAATTCTATTGTTCATCTATTTTTCAATCTTTGATCGTCTTGAATATTTACCTGCTTTTTTAAAGCTTGCTAAGAGAAATTTTTGATAAAAAACGAATAGAAAATTTGCTAAAGTAGAGAAGCTACTTTTAGAAAACACTTTCGTAAAGTATTGACGAGATACCCATATGATATAAAAAGTTTTTAATAATAGATTAAGTCCCCTTTTAATCCCCTTTTTTCGGGAAAAGGCGCCATTTTTACATAAAATTGGATTATTAATTAATTTCCTTTATGTTAAATATGTAACAGTCTCGATGACTGGATTACTTTTAACAAAACAAGAAGAAATCTGCCTCAGTCCGGATTTGAAGCAGGAACGCCACATTACATGAGTGGAAAGTTAAACAATTACGCCACCGAGGATATGACAAATAATTTCTTCTATCTCCTATATCACATGGTGACGCTGTGCTGCATTTCCGTACCTTGTGAATCTTATTTGGATTAAATACTTCAGTCTGAAGAAGTTTCAAAGAATCTGAATATAAAATTAAACGATGATGCTATTTTGTTCACCAGGGTAATAATGAATTTTCTCATGGTAAATATTGGATAGTCTGGATTACTGGTCTATTATTTTGTGATTAATAATTAATACCCTGATCACATGGCGAAGAGATGCAGACCCGATATAGGAGAAACAAGAAATGGTCTTCTAATCTGATAGCGTAATTGGTCAACGTTCCACTCACGTATAGTGGCTTTCCGGGTTCAAATACGGGCTGAGGCAGATTTTTACTCATTTCCAAAAATAATAGCCCTGCAGTAGACACTATCCAATATTCAACATAAAAAAAGTTGATTCTTAACTACTCCAGGTGAAGGTAGTGTTTGAAAAAGATTGCCGAAGTGAATAGTCCCTCGACTGAACCACTGCTGTGATCTCTGATATAATGAACAAAGTAAGAGCGACTGATAGATAAGGCATTGAAATTATGTAATTATTTCTCAGGGAAGAGAAATTTTTTGAGTACTTCAAGAGGTATAATGAAGGAAAATTGGAAGTCATGGAAAGTGTAAAAAAATTGCGTTGTCAAATGAATGAGTTGAAAAGAATGTGCAGGTAGTGAGGTTCGCATACTCGTGATGGTGAATAGTCTTACTCGTGGCTCGTAATAATAGTCGTGAAAGTGAATGTACTCATGGACGATTATAAAGTCGATGGTGGGCAGTAAGGTCGTCGAAGGACGTCGCGTCGCGTATTGCGGAATCCGCTTGCGATCCTTTGAGCCTGGATTCCTGTCCTATTTAACCGCCATCGTCACTCGGCATTCGACACTCCCTTCAATTATAAAATATTATAATACTTGAGCTCGATGATCTGCTTCTTTCCGGATCTCGATCCAATATCGTTGACATCGTTAATCATTCGGGAGTGTCAACATATTACATGACGCTTTTTTAGAGCGATTTTTGACACACCCTTTCCACTTGTGAAAATTTATTAGATTTCGGTGAACCCCCCCCCCCCCTCCCTTTAAAATTTCATATGCCACTAAAGCTGATCCTTCTTCCATTTTTAAATAAAAATGAATAATGATTTCACGCTTTTTGATACTTTGATGCTTTAACATTTTTTTCATTAGAAAAGATTGATATAATTTAAATATTAACTCAACTTTTTTATTGAATTCTTTTTTTTCTCTTTTACGAGAAAATTCCCCTTTTGCTCGTTTTTTTTCGCTTATATTTTAACTGAAATAATAGAACCCATGAAAACAAGCGAACTATTTCTGGTTAAAAGGTAACTTTTTGTTGGTTGAATTCAGAATCCATCTCGCTTGGTTAAATATTCTACTGTTTGGTTAAAAATTGAATTATTTTCTTGCAAGATCAACCATTTTGTTAAAAACTCACCATTTGGTGGTCGAAAAATGAAATACTTGGTATAAAGCTGAATCATTTTGTTATTAGTTAATTTTTGTTGGCTGCAGATACATCTAGTTGGTTGAAAATTTAACTGTTTTGATAAAAATTCGTTTTTTGTTGTTAATAATAAACTTTTCCCTCTGAAAATGTAAATGTGCCCTTTTTGGTTGGAAATTTATATATTGATAATTCTTTTGTTGTATATTAACTTTTTTGTTGATAATCGATACTCTCGGGTTAAAAATTAAACTATTTTATAGAGTTCGCCTTTTTGGCATAAAATTCAAATATTTAAAAAGAATTGTTTTGAAAATATTCGTTTTTTCTTATTTCAATTTTTTTTTATTATTGCTAAGAAATATTTTTTTGGTTTAAGATTCATCTCTTTGGATGAAAATAGAACTGTTTTAATACTTAATTAATAATTTTATATTACGAAATATTCCATTTTTCGTTCTAATTGGTCTTTTGAGTTTAAAATTCAACAATCTGGTTGAAAATTTAACTTTTTGGTTGAATTTTGAACTCCTTTCTTGAGAATTTATTTTGTTCTGTTAAAGATTCATCATTTTAGTTCAAAATACATCTCTTTGGTTGAAGATTTAATTTTTTTTTTGAAAATGTATTTTGAATTGATAATGGATCTTGTCAGGTTAAAAAATTATTTATTTTGGTTGAGGATTCATAATTTTAGTTTAAAAATCAACTATTTGCTCTTAATTAACGCTTTTGTTGCTATTTCCCACTTTCGGCTTAAAAATTCAATTATTTTTGTAAAAAATTAAACTATTGAATTAAAAATTTATTTCCTTTAAAAAAAATTTTGTTGTAAATTAATTTAGCATCTTTGTAGTTTAAAAATTCAGCTATTTGGTAAAAAATTCAACATTTTTTTGGAAAGTTTAATTATTTAGTTGAATTCATTTTTTTGTGCGAAAAATTTAACTCTGTCGTTAAAAATTCACCTGTTTGAATTAAAAATTCATCTTTTTGAATTAAAAATTCATCTTTTTGAATTAAAAATTCATCTTTGGTGGTAGAAAATTCATCTTTATTGGTGAAAGATTCATCACTTGACTAGAAATGAAATTTCTGGTCCAAAATTTAACTCTTCCGGTTGAACATTTAACTGTCTTCTAAAAAAATCATCTTTTTGCTTGAAAACTCAACTATTTGGTTTGAAAATGCATCTACTATATTTTTCTTTTTCGATAATATGTGTTCGCACCCTTCTCATTCTAGTGAAATAATCGGTAGGGCGTGAACAAGAACACCTCTGTAAACGTTATATGTAATATTATATGTAATGTTAATCTCCTAATATGTAATCACATTCATGTGAAACTAATTTTATTTCAATGGAACACAAACACGTGCGCTATTATTATTTTCCCCTCACCCAACTTTTAAATTAAAATAAAACATTAGTAAAATACGACGTTTTTGTATTTTGTGGCAACTACAAATTATGTAAATTAATATAAGATAAATTAAAGGATAATATTTTTTATAACGGATGAAACATGATGTTTGAAAAATTTCATTTTCATCAAAGCAGGTCATCATGCAACTAAATATTTGCATTTGTGACCGTAAATGATATTATTTCTATAAAGAAGATTAATTTTCTACCAAAAAAGACGATTAAAAAAAGGCATGAATTTTCAACTCATAAATATACATTTTCAACCAAAAAATGAGTCGTTAAATTTTCAGATAAAAAATTAGTGATCTAATTGTAAGGAAAATATTAATTATAAATGAAATGGTTACATTTTATTCAAACAAAAGAATTTGCAACGAAAATGATAAATCGTCCACCAAAAAAATGAATTTTCAACAAAGCCATTAAATTTTCAGTCAAACAGTTGGATATTTAAACAAAAAAACATAAATTTTCTACAAACATTGTCATAGTTTATATTTAACTCTAACATAATTTAAGTTTATGAATCAAAACCAGTTAAATTCAATCAAAAAGGTGAATTTTCGAAAAAAATAGTTAAATCGTCCATCTACAAAAGATTCATTTGCAATCAAAGATTTGCATTTGTACCTAAAAAAGGTATAATTTTAACTAAAAAATGGAGTATTAAGTTTAAAAAATATATAATTTTCTACTGAAAAATACTTATTTGGAAGAAAGTCGTTAAATTTTGAACAAAAAATATCAATTTCCAAGTAAAATGGCGAATCTTCAACCAATAAAAAATTAATTTTTAAGAAAATTGTGAACCTCGTATCCAAGTACTGAAATTTTGAACCAATGAAGATAATCTTTTAACAAAAGTGGTTACAGTCGATTTTTAAGTCAGAAAGAGTTTAATCTTAAATAAAAAAACAATTGAATTCAACAAAAGAAAACGAATTTTCAAAATATTTGAATCGTCCATCCAATAAAGATTCATTTTTAACCAAAAAGATGACATTTCTAACATAAGAAATCAATTTTTAAACCAAAAAGACAAGAAAGGACAATATTTTTGATAATTGATAAAAGTTTATATCTCAATTTTAGATTTAATCTATAATATTTGTATACAATATGTAGACAATAAGCCCGTTGCCTTCTTATTAAATTTTGTTGAAATGATTTTTGTTTGAAAAAAAAGATTCCTAGTAAGAAAAACACTAACTTACCCCTTTATTTTAAAAATACGTTGATACCTATTTATTTGTCATTGACAATATCGTTTTGATACGAAAAAACGAATATAACAATACCTAAAATTGATCAAAATTTTTTTACTTTCTTTTAAATGTAAAAATTTGTTATCAAACATGCGGTTTTTCGGTATAAATCATCAATAAACTAAAAACTTTGAAATTTAATGAATCGGAACGGTAAACTGAACAATCTGATGTTTTTTGTTTAAAACAACCGATTTTCTGTGCAAAATTACCCTTCTCCTAAATTTTTCTAAATTTTGAAACTGTTTTGGAATCTAATTATTCACAAAAAAAATGTCTGGTTAAATCAAGCAGAATTTTGATTAAATATGCCCGTACTATTTTTTCTAATTAACGTAATCCGAATTCTGATTGTTTTAATTAGAATTTTTGTTAATTTAAGCAGAATTTCGGTTACTCTAACTGGTCTATTCTGGTTAATTTAACCAGACATTTTTTGAGTGAAAAAAAATAAAACCAACGATTTCCGGCTGTATTATGTCTAAATATATTATGGTCGATAGTTTTGAGTGTGATACGAAATTGTAAAGATAGATTTTTATTAGTGATATTTCAAATATTTGAGAAGATACCTGTTCAAATTTTTTTCAAAATTATCTTTGGATTTTCTGGGGTTAATCATCCCCTTCTGTAATCAGCAGAAACTTACCGGAAAAAATATTCACTAAAAGCTAAATTTTACAAAATTCTATTTTCGTAACAATAAATTAAACATCCGTCTATTCTTAAAATGTACGTTTTATTTGAATTTTGTCATTTATAAGAATACATATTAATGAATATAAGATAACAAAATTTGGAATGTTCACTTCTAAATTGATTTTAAAAATATTTTTCTATGGAAATGCACACATTCAAGTTTTATTTTATAATTAACTACGCTTATATTTTTTATTTAAAAAATGAGGTTCATTAATCTCTCCAACTAACCTGGGACTGTTGACAGATTTTCGTATTTCCCAATGAAAAAGAAAATCAAGAAATTACGCAATTACGAATTAGAGTTTTCTAAAAGCATCTCAGTTTCATTAAAAATAACTGATTAATGCAATTAACAATGACAGCCACCTTTTTCCTCTAAATAATAAGAGGTACTATCAGCATGTTGTAACGAAAAAAGTTATACTAATTTGTTTTTCGTTCCAAATTTTCTCGTTATCACACTAAACCCGTTATCTTACTTACACGTGGATTTTGAAAAAAAGGTTTCCTAAGTTTAATCTAGAAATACCAGGAGAGACCTGTAATTTTCAGGATTTGAGTAGACATTCTGTAAAAAGTCCTCAAAATTACATTTAAAAAAACGTTTGAAAATTAAATTTCAATAATCAAGAAACAAAGTATTTTAGTTTTAATTTTAAACTTAGAATGTATTCATAAATTGATTTTAAACGGATTTCAGGGTCAAAAAAATTGGGTCTAGTATATAATCCGCAATGGCGAATTTATCTGATGACTGAATTATTTACATTATGATTCTCATCGTGCGTGGCCTACTAACACAGTTAGTTCCAAGGACGTCGAAAATTCGAAGTCTCCGTTTGCAACACCGGCGACTAATTTTTGCAATATTCTTTATTTTAATATAAAAAAAATGCACTCATAACGTCATTTGAAACCGTTATGCGTAAAGATAATTGCGCAACGGTTCTGCGCTGTGATACTTTACATACGTGTGTAAATTCGCGTAAATATGCGTATACGTGGCTTTATATAGATCATGTTTGTATAAGGGGAGGAATCGTTATGTAGTTTCTGAAACCGGAAAATTTTCGCTGCACGTGTAAGTAAATGGAGTTGAGAGCATGTGTACTTAGCACGTTGTAACTATAATTACACAAAATATGCACGCCTTCTCAGAATCAAATTTTCCTTAAGGCTTCGTTCATAATCTAAGATACCATTTATTCCAATTGCTGAAAAGTAACGAAACCCAAAATTCTATAAAGGAATGAAAGAGGGTGGTTTTTCACGGAAATAGGGTAATAGTGGAAGAACCAATTCTTTCAAACGAAACATAAGCAAAATTATTCATATTGAATTTGACATGAAACACTTTAAAATCCTAATAATTCTAGTCGAAATATATCTTTAATTTTTAATAAATGAATACATTTCTTACTAAAACTGAAAAAGTGCAATTTTTAGATAAAAACACGATTTGTTAAAAATGATTAAATTGTCGACTAAGAAGGTGAATCTGTAAAAATATGAATTTTTAACAAAGTAGTTCAACTTTGAACCAAGTAGCTAAATTTTCAACTAAAAGTATAAATTTTAAACCAAATAGTACATTTTTGAACAAAAAACTTGAATTTTTCAGTAAGAAGATCCCGTGCAGAAATTTTGAAAGGGCTCTAGTGGGGGCCTGACTAGTTGTCCCTATC
>JAWWLR010000054.1:36637851-36649458 GCA_035041075.1 Acraspis erinacei
AAATTATAAATTAAATATTGAATATTATAATATATAATATAATATAATATAATATAATATAATATAATATAATATAATATATAATTGGAATATTTGAATTTTCAACCAAAAGGATACATTTTTAAACAAAAGATTATTTTATACCCAAAAAGACGATTTTACGAAAAAATACATCAATATTCAACTAAAAAAGATAAATTCTTAGCTAGAAATGGAATAGTTGAATTTTCTGTTAAAAAAATTAATGTTCTACAAAAGAGATAAATTTTTTCCTAAAACGATGTACTAGTTGAGAAAAATGACATTTTCAGTAACAAAAAACAATTTTTAAACAAAAAAAAAATTTCAAAAAATTGATTAATAATAAATAAATTCCCAAAAAGATTAGTTACGCTTTTATATAAAGTCATGAAATATCCATAAAAACTTAATAAATTTTAAAAAAGCAACTAAAATTATCAATATTTAACTATAATATTTGAACCTTTAACCAAAAAGATGAATTTTCAAATAAAATAATAATTCTTCAAACAAAAATGAAATAGTTAAATTTTTAGTAAAAAAGGTTAATGTTGAATTCCTATTAATTCCTATGATCCTCCTTTTTCTTCTTTTTACTATTTACACACACAATTTTCTTCATAATTTTTCCTATTTTCAATTAGTGATTATAAAACAAATAAACAAACAACCTTGAGTGACATACAAAATTACCTATTGATACGAAAAATATACAATACAACTGCGTAATGAACGAAAAATGTGGCCGTGTTCCAAAAGACGTGCTCCCTGCGAGGAGCTGTCCGTGAACTTGGAACGCAGGTCTGAACCGTTCCATAATGGGGGATATTTAAACATTTTGTGTACAAAGCTGGGAGCATGGATTTTAAATAAATACAAAAATGAATAAATTGCGGCCTGAAATGTCATCTATATAATGTTCGAATTATTGATATTACAAAAAAATGGATTTAATAATCAGCTTGGTTTCTTTATTTTCGTCCATCAAGGCTCGTCACTTTTCGCTGGTTTGTGGGAGTGTAGACAGAAATTTAAGCAAATCTGTAGATTAATTCTATGCAATTTTTTGTAATGCTTTCAAATACTAATAAATGAATTTTTTCTTTTCAATTATCAACAAAAATGTTTGTAAATGCCGATGAAATTTTTATATAAGCCTGTGGATAATTCTTTTTTTTATCTCCCTTTTTCTAGTGCTGTTCCAACAAGGGGACACAATCAAGACGGCGTTCCACAACACGGTCCTTTACCTTAGTTACAAATATTTAATTCAAATTGATACGCTTTAAATTCCTAATACTTAAAGTAGAAATATTGAAGTATTGAATTTTTAATTGAAAAAAAAGATTTTAAACAAAAAAAAAATCAATTTTCAACCAAAGAGGTAAATCTTCAACCACGAATGATTTTTTAGTCAAGAAAAAAATTAATTTCCACCGAATTGCTGAGTTTTACACAAAACAGCTGAATTTTAAACCAAATAATTGAATTTTCTACGAAATTTTTAAAGTTTCAAGCCAAACAGAATAACTTTTAATAAAACTGTTGAGATTTTAACAAAAAAGGATGAGTTTTTAATAAAATAATCAACCAAAGAATGACATTTTTAACCAAAAAATATGAGTCCTTAGCAGAAGTTGTCAAAGTTGATATTTCAATCAAAAAATAAAAATTTTTAAAGATAAGCAAATTCTAACCAAGGACATGAATTTTCAACAAAAATTATGAATCTAAAACCTAGAAAATATATGTTTTTTAAAGTGATTTAATTTTCAATCAAGTAGTTGAATTTTCATACAAAAAATAATAATTTTTAAGAAAAAATATAATAGTTGATATTTCCGCCAAAAATAATTTGAATTCTTAAACAGAATTACTTGAATCTATAATAAGACAAATTAAAAAAAATTAAATCCATGATCAAAGAGACGAATTTTCAAACCAAAATAAGGAACTTTCAACCATAAATGAGTTTTGAGTCGAAAAAAGACAAAAAATAGACAAAATTGTTGAAGTTGTATTAAAAAGAACAACTTTTTAATAAATAAATTAAATGTTAAAACAAATAATAAAATTCATATCCAAAATGGATGAATTTTAATACAAAAACATATTAGTAGATTTTGCAAACAAGAAAAATGAATTTTTAACCAAAAATAGTTGAATCCTCAGCAAAAAAGTATTAATTTGCAGGAACACAGTTTAATTGTTAACCAATATGCAACTTATAATAAGATGAATTAAAATATTAAATAACTAATTTTTCACCAATTCAGATTTTTGAGACTAGTAAGAAAAAATTGTTAACAAATTATTTAATTTTAAAGCAAAAGGACGACTTTTCTTGAAAAAAGTTGAATTTTAACACAAAATTAGAAATTTACTTAAAAAACATATAAAACCCAGAAAGACAACTTCTTAACGAAAAAATTGAATTGTCAACAAAATAATTAAAGTTTTAAGCAAATAATAAAGTCGCAAATAATATTAAAAAAAGTAATTAAGTATAATTAATTCGGAATTGATTGTTATATGGATGGGGTTTGCATTTTAGCAAACTGCGTTTAAAAAGAATGTTTATTGACATAATTTTCAGATCATAATTTTTTCACTCTAAAATCTTTTTTTATCTGACCTTAAACATTTTTTTCTACCTCTGATTGCTTTCAACTGATATAAATACATTAGAGACAAATGTAAACGGCTGAAAAAACAAAAACAGAGAAGGTAGGTTTTTCCAGTAGTTATTTTTCTGTTTTACAAATTATTTATTTGTAGCTTTCTTAGAAGAATACTTCAATACCACTCTAAAAAATTCATGAAAATAATAAATCAAAGTTTATCTACTGATAAAAATACTTTTATACAAATTTAATCATCTGCATTTTTGATTTCTATTGCTTATCTATTTTTCAATCGTTTTTAGTCTTTCTGAATTTTTTAAATATTTATTTTATCAGTTTTTGTGACCCGCCCAGTTGCTTTCTTGTCTACGATTTTATTTTTTTACCGAATATACTAACAATAAATACATTATTTTTACTGTTAACGATATTACAAACGATTTCAAGGAATTTAAAAAGACATTTTTATGGAATTAAAGAACATTTATACAACTTTCTAGGGGTTTAATGAGACTTCAAGGAATTTAAAAATATTTAAAGGGCTCACAAAAGTTTCCGCGAACAACAAAGTATTTTAAGAGATTTCAAGGAATTTCAAGATATTTCATAATATGTTAAAACATATCAAAGGATTTCAAGGAATTTTAAAGAATTCGGAGCGAAGCCGAAATGTTATGACAAATTCTGAAGGATGTTCGGGGATCTGAATGGAACTTCAAAGATTTGAAGAGATTTGAAACGATTTAAAAATATTTACAAAGATTTCATAGGATTTTAAGATATTTCAAGAAATTCAAAGGTGTTTAAATGAATTCTCGAGATTTTAAAAGATTCCAAAGTATAACCACGGATTTAAGAGGCTTTCATAAACTTGAAAAAGATTTAGCGGATTTAAACAAATTTTCCGAATATACTAAATGATTTCAAGGAGTTTCAATGGATTTCAAAAGATGCTAATGAATTTTGAAATACTTAAAATTATTTCAGGAGATTTGGAAAGAGTTCCATGAATTTGAATGATTTTAATGAATATTTAAAAGATTGCAAGGACTATCATGGATCTCGTGATGTTTCAAGAGATTTCAAGGATTTTAAGAGTTTCTCAGGGTTTCCATATATTCAAAAAAATTTAAAAGATTTTACAGAATCTCTAAGACTATCAGGAGATTTATATTTAAAATGGGGTTTTAAATTGTTTCACAGCTGTAACCGGTTTTTAAGATAGGTACAATAGTGAATTTCTTTTTGTCAAAATGCATTTTTCAGTTTCAATATCGAATTCTGAAAAAGAAACATATAAAAATTATAAGTTTAATTTTATAGAATCTTGCAGTCTACGATATACTTAATATTTATCTGTATCAATTTAAAAAATATGTTTTTATTTGAAAAAATACTTTCTTGAATAATATTTATTCACTTGAAGTAAATGGAGTATCACAGAAATCACAGAATTTTTGGGTACAAGGAATTTGAAACACACTTTTGCTCCTATTCAGCCCCCCTTTTCGGAAAAAATGCCTTTTCTCACCTACAATTACACTAGTAAACTGAATATCATACTGATTATCGCATGATCCACGACTATCCTCATACCTTTATCAGGACGAGATGGTACCTATATCCATTAAGTAATTCATACCATAAATGAATAATAATCTTGTTGTTAAGAGACTTGCTTATTTACAAACGATGAGTAATATCCACACTAATAATAATTCTTAAAATTTTTCTATGTACTTTAACTGAGGTTATGGTGGGTCGGATTCCACCTTAAGTTGTAGCCCCCCTTTCCAATATTTCACTAGGCTGTGAGCCAATCCATGTATATGTCAAATTAGGCATGCTGTTCTTATTAAAACAATTCCTTGCATTACAAAAATGCGACTATTAAAAAATCCGATTCTCAATACAAAATATTCCGACATACTGTCCTATAACCGTTTTAAGCCTGAGAGAAAAATGAACTTGATAATTGTTTTAAAGAATAATATAATGATAAATAGAAAAAATATAAATAAAATAAACGAAGGTTGGGCCTAGACATCCCGAAAAATGATAGTCTTCCCGAATTTCGGGGTAACGAGACACTTCGATAAACCAAAATAGAAAAATGTAAGAAATATTATTGTTAATAATAATTGGATTCTTTAATCTGAAATATATGCGGAAACTAACATTCAGCAGGTTTAAAAGTTCACTTCAAAAATATTTGTTGCTCGTTATTACGTTTCAAATTTAATTTTAGAGTGATCAAATAAAACAATTAAAGTTGACCTAATCATTACGTGGTTGTAAGGTTCTATTTAAATACATAGTTTGTCTTTTTAAAGTCATTTAAATGTCCGCGAGAAACTTTTTTTTCATCCTTGTACCTTTGACTGTTATTTGAAATTAACAAAAAAACAATAATTTTAACACAATAAAGTGCTAAATCAACCCTAATTGAGCGATTATGTATTATATTTAAAACATAGATTTCTTAAAAATATGCCATCAACACGTTTCAGATTAAACTCAGTTAACTGATTCAACTAACATAAGACCTTCAGTGAACTAAAAGAGCAATTTATTAACCACGCCAGCTCGTATTTTAGAAGCTGCTTATCTTAATCCTGGAAGAAGCAGAATGTCGATCGGACTGGAAAGTCGGGAAATCATCCAGAAAACAATTTGTGGGATACAAAAAACAAAAAATGTTCGGACTGCTAGCCGAATCAACAACCTGAGAATTGGAAAGGAAAAATGGTTCAAGAGCTATTCACCGTTTTGTATGTGACATAGAATGAATAAACTAGCTTAGGAACCGAAAATGAGTTCACGAGAAAAAGTTTTAAAGTTTTACTTACGAATTATAAAAAAAAATTAATAAAGGCCTGGAAAAACTGTCTAATTGCGCGCATCAAATGGTGTTCAACCGAGCCAAACAGATTAGAACTTCTAGGTATCACGAAGCCAGGGTGCTTAAGAATGTAGGTGCAAGATTCGACAGCGATGCGGAAAAATCATCTGCAGAGTTTGAGCTTTAAAAAATTAATTTTGACCCATGGAGCAATGGGGATTTTTTTATTCGATAGGGGAAATCTTTTTTGTTCTGAATCAACAAAAAGAAGATCAATTTTTTGGTCACAAGGCTGGTTTCTTCATTCCACGTCACACATGGTGTTGAAAGATTCAACATTTTCCTTTCCCATTCCGCTAGTCCAGTATTAATTACTTCATGAATTTAGGTAGGGAACTGTTTTTCATCACCACGGGGGATTCACAAGGGACAAACGTGCGTATGACCTCGACCTGAAGCAGGTGTGAGGTAGAGTCGTGGACTACCCTGAATGACATATACTACTGAATATCTTACCTTTATGACACCCACAGCGACTGTCTGACGCATATCGCGTACAGCGAATCTCCCCAGAGGCGGAAACTCTTGGAATGCTTCGACACACATAGGCTTTGTTGGTTGCAGCACAACTATAGCAGCATCTCCACTTTTAATACTTTTCGGATTTTCCTCAGTTGTTTTTCCAGTTCGACGATCACACTTTTCCTTTATTTCAGCGAATTTGCAAGCAATGTGGGCAGTGTGACAGTCGAGTACGGGGGTATACCCATTACTAACTTGACCTGGATGATTGAGAACAATCACCTGGGCAGTGAAATCTGCTGCTCCTCTGGGAGGCTGGTTCTTTGAATCACCGGTAACGTATCCACGTCGTAGCTCTTTTACAGAGATGTTCTTCACGTTGAAACCAACATTGTCACCAGGAAGGGCTTCTGTCAAAGCCTCATGATGCATCTCGACGGATTTCACTTCAGTGGTCAAAGCAGCCGGAGCAAAAGTCACGAGCATACCTGGAAAATAATTAAATAAGAGGAAATAGTTATAAATCGATCATATAAGGCAAATAAAAATAGAGAGGGACTGCTGCAGGTCAGGAGATTCTTCAAAGTCAAGGAAAAGCAGAGAATTTAAGAGAACATTTGAAAGGACAAGGAATTTTCTATAAAGTGAAGTTGAAGTAAAGGTTAGATTATAGAATAGCTCGTACCTCCCTTTATTTCTTGTAAAAATTCCTTTTTCCAAATTCAAACTGTTGGAACATGAAGTTGAAGTTCATTCGAAGCGATTTGTTAAAAGAAAGCATTAAAATTATTGTTAATTGCATTATTATAACGTGTCAAATATGGGTTTACCAAAAATTTGAATTTGCCATTCACTGAAAGACGCCATTTTTATTGTTGATACGAAACAATTACTACAGTTTTAAAATATTCCGATCCCTTTTTCAACTTTTATAGAATCTCAAATAATGTTTGTTGCGCAACATTTAGTAATATATACTCTGCGTACATTTTTTTGTGATTTTTTTTAAGTTGGAAAAGGAATCGAGGTGCTTTAGATTTTGGAACGGTTAAATACGGTAAATTCAAATTTTTCGTAGACCCATATTTGACAGGTTATAATAATGCAATTAACAATAATTTTAATGCTTTCTTTTAACTAATCGCTTCGAATTTACTTCAATTCTTTCAGGAAATAAAGAGGGGTACCAGCTATTTTATAAATTAATCGAAGTCAATTTTATTCCGTTGTTGAAAATTCAAAAATTTGGTTAGAAATCATTCTTTTTAGTTGAAAATTTAGGCGTTTTGACTATCAACATACTATTACATACCTATTATAATTATTTGAATATTTCTTTCAAAATAAAGTTTTATCTGGAAAATTCAACTTTTTTTATAAAATTATTATTTTTTTTGGCATGGCAATTCAAAATTTATGATTATTTTTTTTATTGGCTGGAAAATCTGTTTTGGTTAAAAATTAAACTCTTCTATTAAAAATTCGACTTTTTGGGATTGAAGATTCAACTATTTTGCTTTAATTGACTTTTTTTGTTAAAAATTCAAATCGTTGGGTTAAAAAGTCAACTGTTCTGTCGAAAACTAATATTTTTTGTACAAAAATTCAACATTGTTGATGATTTCTTTCCTTATTGACTAAAAAATCATTCTTAATTGAAAATTCAACTCCTCTGTAGAAAATTCGGCTTACTGTAAAGAAAATTAATGTGTTTTGGTTGACGATTCAACGAATTTTGTTTGAAAATTCGTCTTCTTTAATTTAATTCAACTGTTTTCATTTGAAAATTAATCTTTCAGAATTGAAAGCTCAACTATTTGGTTAGAAAATAGAACTCTGTAGTCTGTAGACTGTAGTCTGTAGTCTGTAGACTGTAGTCTGTAGTCTGTAGTCTGTAGTCTGTAGTCTATAGTCTGTAGGCACGATAACTTTCGAAAGATTGGTCAGATTTAATTCTGCGTTGGCACACATTTTTAAGGCCTAACAAGAAAGAACAAGTTCGTAAACCAGCTATTTTGGATAAAAATTCAAAAAGTGAGCACATTTTCAAAAATTTTGAGACTGTCTTTTTTTCAAGATTTAAAAATTCTGTGTACGATAGTTTTGTAGCACTCGGAAACTCAAACAATTTATACTAATGACTTTTTTCGATAAAATGAAAATTATTAGAGTTATAGCATTTTCAAAATCCAAAAAACAAATCAAAAATCAAGTCAAAAGCAGAAAAAAGTTTATTTTTTAAAGCCCGACAAGATTATCATGCCAATATCTTGAATTTTGTCGAAAAAATGATAATTCAAATTTTTATCATACAAAAAATAACGAAAAGTCAAAAATTAAATTTTACGGCCAATCTATGGAAGATACGGAAAAAATGAATTAACTAGAATTGTGCGCCTTGAAAATATCTACAAATTTGTTAGGAGTCACTTTTCGATAGGATGCATAGTGTTTGTTTTTTAGTCGTGAAGTACAGCATTAAAAATAAAAAATTAAAGTTTTGGACAAGCGGCACAAGCTATAAAAAAAACAAAAAAAAATAGACAAAAGCTGCTATTGCAAAAAATAGCGAAAGCTTATTCAAATTTTTCATGAATAATATATGGTAGGACACGCAGTTTTTGTTTTATTCGCAAAAAATAAGATTCAAAATTTAAAAATTAAATTTTTCGAAAAACGGTACAAGGTACGAAATAAAATTAACAGACTAAAGTTGTCCACCCCAAAAAGATCTATGCATTTTTTATTAATCATTTTTAGATAGGACGATTAGATTTTCTTTCAATCGTAAAAAATAAGATTAATTTTTTTTAATTTTCGAAAACGACAAAAAAGATGAAAAAAATTAAAAGTAAAAATTTGTTCAACAAAAAATAGCTATAACTTTGTTATAAAACACAATAACATTTTATTTACAAAAATTTTCCCCCAAAGTTACATCTATATTGAATATAAAGAAATCAGATTTATGGCTAAACGACACAAGTTGCAGGAAAATATTTAATAATAATATTTATTTTAATAGACTGCCCATTTTTTAATGATAAGAATGAGAGAGTAAAAATACTTTTGTTTCAATACTGATGCATATCACGAATGGTAATAATATAAATTGATTGAAATGGTATACATTTTTCAGGAGGGCTAAGAATAAAATTTTATGCAAAATAAGAAACAAATATTAAATTAACAATTAAAAAAGAGATTTATTATGATATAGTTGAACATATACTTATAGACATGAACATAATGTAGAAAAGTTCGCATTGTCGACGAAATCGAGTGCGAAGCACGAGATGCGTGATGAGAATGTGTTCGTTAAAGCCGAATGAGCTTTAACAAAAGAGAATTCACAATAACCAAATGACAGATGTCGATGCATGGACTTGTCATTTTAAAAGGCGAGATGAGTACATTATCGAGCGCAAGGCGCGAGCCAAATATGTTCTCGAGCGCGCAGCGCAAGAACCAACTGTCGCGCGCCCTACTATCTGTCCAAAAAATATAGGCACCTCGATTTTTGTACAGATTTTCATGAAAATTTCAGCAGGAAAATTGCGGGTGAAGGTTTTGGCAATACTGATACAGAGTTTCGAAATTTTCAGGTGATTACCGATTATTTCCTGGCAAATGAAAGGTGAAAAAGTACCATATTCATCTGATATTTCCCGAATACTCAAATTTGAATGACTCTATGTCACTGAAATTAACTTATGAAAATTCGGAAAAAAACATATGTTTGCTTTAATCCTTTCTGTGCACAATGGTGAAATTTTGAGAAAAAATAATAATTTCTTAATAATTTGTTAATAAAAACATAGAAAGGTGTCATCTTCGAAACTAAGGAACGTACAAAGATGATTCTTGAATCAAATTGCACATTTTCGGCTTCTGAGATTGTTGTACGTATTTTCAATGAGCAAAAAGTTGCACTTGAATTTTTAGACAATTATTTTCTACTTGGAAAAAGACAAAAGAATTTACAATAATTGAGGCAACTGTATTCC
Organism: Acraspis erinacei; assembly: GCA_035041075.1. Classification (NCBI taxonomy): domain Eukaryota; kingdom Metazoa; phylum Arthropoda; class Insecta; order Hymenoptera; family Cynipidae; genus Acraspis; species Acraspis erinacei. Next base: position 36,647,868 of record JAWWLR010000054.1, read on the forward strand.
TTTTTTTGTACCAGGAGTTAGGGACTGTGTAAACAGCATGAGTACGCTTGCTGAGAATACGGTTGCCTCGACTATCGTAAAGTCTTTTGTAATTTTCCAAGAAGAAAAGAATTTTTGAAACATTCAAGTGCAACTTTTTGATGATTGAAAATATGAACAATACTTTCAGAAGCCAGAAATGTGTAATTTGCATCAAGAATTATCTCTGTACGTTCCTTGGTTTCGAAAATGAAACTTTCCATTGTTTTTGTTCAAAACTTATTAACAAATGATTATTTTTGGCTCTAAATTTCACCATTGCGCACAGAAAGGATAAAAGAACACATATACTTTTTTTAAATAATTTTCATAATTTATGTTCAGTGACTTAGAGCCATTCAAAGTTGAGTAATCGGAAATAATCATAAGATTATGGCACTATTTCACCTTTCATTAGCCAGAAAGTAATCGCTAATCACATGTGAATGTTGAAACTTTGTATCAGTATTACCAAGATCTTTTCTTGCAACACACATATTGCCTTATATATTTAGGATTTTTTTCTGCTGAGATTTTCATGAAAATCTGTAGAAAAATCGAGGTGCCTATATTTTTTTACTGATAGTAGGCGCGCTCAAAATTGCGAGCGAAGAATAATGTGATGGCCCACCAATGCTTATTTTTAATATAACATTCTTATAAGGCCACCATGAAAGCCAACATATCTCTCTTTTTTAACTTTTTTAACTTTTACTATTTTTGAAGAATATGTCTCAAACAAACATTGAATTATTATATGGCTACGTACGTAGTTGTGTTTTACTGAAGAGGCCCGTCATCGACGGGCGAAACGTTTATTAATAAAATGATTTTTTGCATCATTAAACCAACAAAATTTAAGATCTGTTATTTGAATTTTTTACCTGGTAGACAATCACTAACACAACTAATCATGTGTTAAGGTTGTTGCTATCATTAGAAAAGATCAAAAAGCGACAAAAATGTACCGTTTCATAGGTTTCTCATGGGGATGTTTAGTCTTCTTTATTCAAATGTGTCCCCTAAGCGTTTACATGACTTCCATTCCTTACAGTTTTTCCGCTTACATATTAAACAAACAAACAAAAAAAGTCTGAACCTTAATATTTACAAGTATTTACAACAATGTACATAAATTCTTATATCTATTTCCTTAACTCTATTTCCTCTGATAGCGCAATTTAGGAGTTTTTAGCAAATGATTGAGCGAGCAAGTGGTCGAAAGCGAGAGTGCAAGTGCAAGCGAGAGAGAGAGAGAGAGAGAGAGAGAGAGAGAGAGAGAGAATGAGAACGCAAACGGAAACGCATCTTAGTCTACTTATGCTATTACATATTTATTACTTACAATATTTACTCTTCTAATCTAAGCGACTTCCGTTTCCTTATTCTTTCACTTTTTTATCCTCCAATTTGCCATTTGTTCACATTCATTCTCTCATTCATTCTCACTCGCCCCTCTAACACCCTCTAACCCCTTCATCCATTCTTCTCCTAATCCATCCTCTCCTAAAATCTTAACCACATTCTCTTGCCAGCTTCCTTTATCCTCCATTCCTCTCCTACATCCTTCCCA
>JAWWLR010000054.1:36671307-36681766 GCA_035041075.1 Acraspis erinacei
GGGTATTTTCACTATCATATTCGTGATCAGCGCGTCAAAATATATAGGTATACGGAGTTTGAAATTAATCGGAGGTAAGCGCTTTTCGGAACTGCACCCAAAATTGGTTTTAGGCCAGATTTTTTAAAAGACATTTACGACTTTTTAACATAATTAAATTTTGAAAAAAATTTACCATCTTTAATAGTTATTGTTATGTTATTTAGTGTATGTGTGTTTAAAATAGATATTTTTTAACAAATCATTGAATTGTAAAGAAGATTTACATTTTTTAAACCATTTTATAACGGGAAGCATGTGACTTTGACCAATAAAGGATAAGGTTTTAAAGAAGACTAACAATTTTGACGGAATTCTATGCGAATTTTTTTTGGATCGAAAATCGGTATTTTCAATCAAAAATCATTAGCTTTAAAAATATATTTACATAACAATAGGTTAAAAATAAATAGTTGGAAAAGGGGTCAACGTAGAAATAGTTGACCGATCTCTTTTCATAAAATTATTTTTAAATAATGTTTTAGATTATAATATTTGTTATAATATTATTTATCAAGGAATAAATCTTTTATAAAATGATGTCAAGATAACCAGAGGAAAAAAAAGTATTATTTAGTTGATATTATCGATCACCACTTTGGCTGATAAAATGACCACTTCTACTACTTATTTCAAGGATCTCTTAAAAATAGTACTCTTCCTTTATTATACAATTCATTAGGGGAAATTTTATATTCATTAAATTAAAAGAAAGATATTTTAAATAAAAACTAATACCTAACCACTATTCACATAATATATTTCTAAAAGTAAAGAACTTATTTTAGTTGTGAACAACCGTTACTGCTTATTGAAAGGATCGCTTAAAGCTCAGGGTAATCCTTCTAACCCTTTTTTCCAAAAACTCTTCAGGTAAGGAAATACGTTATAATTTAGTTATATAAATCAATTTTAAATAGAATAAAATTAACAGACACTGAGAGTTAAAAAATTAAAAAGAATTACAATAATGTATTATTCTCGATCAAAAGATTTCTCTTAAGAAAGTAGTATATATAAAGAGTAACATTCTGAACAATCTTGGTCAGACTTTGTTTAATGAGTCTTAGTTGGTTGAACCAAACTTATCAATTATTTATTAGAATCTTGAATGCTTTATGAAAACACGGGTCAATTTCAAAAAATTACTTTCATAGGATGTTTAATATTTCATAAAACCATTATATGTTACTTATGTCTTCCCTTAATCGTGTTTTAAAACTCATAAAAGTGTTTTTTTTCAGTAAAGAAAATGATTTCTTTGATAAGACGTCAAACAAGAATTTCATTGATTTACACAAATATTTGTTTGGTTTAAATAAAATGTATTTGATTCAAACCCAAAAGTGCTTAAGGCAAGCCAATTTTATTTAAATCCAACAAATTCTATTTTTATTACCGGGCGAAACAAATGTTTGTTTGATTGAAAAAAAATGTTCTGATTTTACTTAATTAATCTATAAGTGTAGTTTGTATAACTTCAATTGTATAAAATCTCCAACCGTAAGCGACATTTCAGTGAATTCAAAATAGACCATCGATAAAGACTTCCTCCCCTGATTATGACGCAATTTATCTGGAATTATTCTAATATGTAGCGACAGTACATAAAGAGGCCGTTAAACTCCGACCCCGGCTATATACGTTCACAACCCTATTCATCAAATCGAGACTAGTATGGATGTGTTCCCAAAACCGAAAATCATTGATTCACAAACCTAGGCAAATTCACCTTTTCATATCTCCTGTCCTAAAATTTATTTTATATTGCCATAAATTTCCAAAATAGTTTATTAAACACTAACTTACTTATCTAAACAATTAAAAGAAAATCTCTGATCAACAATGTGCAACTTGCTTTCTCACCGGCTTGAAAATCAACACCCCAATTCCTGAGTGGGGTGATTTACAAGGTCAAAAAATGTCTCTAATTCTCAAACACACCTCGATTGTAAAAGCTCTATTTCCCAGATTTTTTCGATCAATTTTGAAATTTTTCCTGCAATTGAATTCGTGATTGAAGAGAGAGGGAGAATGAGAGGTAAAGAGAGAACAAGGTCTGACAGGCCGGGAAATCAATATGCGGCGGCTTGCAGGGTTGAACCGGCAAGTCTTGATTTCCGAACAACCCTGTTAAGAAGAATTCACTATCTAAATTTAATTATGATATGAAAATTTAAAAACTCACCGTTTCGATGACGAAATTACCGGAAGATTTTCTCAGGGGTCGATGATATTTCTCTTGGCTCAGGTCACGATTCGCAAGCGATGAATCCTCCACAGAACCGAGTGTCTTCTACCATTCGATGTGGATTCCGGTTTCTGGCTTCGCGCATGAGCCAAAAAACATGGCCGTCTCCACTTTTGCCAATAACGTACAGGGAGAAACAATAAAAAACGGCAATCTGGTACTTAATTGGATTGATTTTTTTCTGCGAGTTTGGACATTTGATTACTAATTGATTTTATAAATTGTTTGGAAAAATATAGTTTATCTTCAAATTGCAGAGGCGCTGAGCCTCCCCTAAATATCGCGTTTGTAATTATTAACCCTTTGTGCATTATTGCAGGAGGCATATACATTTTTATTAATTCTGACTTTGCGTTATGCTATAACGTGTTTTATTTGTAGACTACGCTCGAAGGAATTCATTTAATGTTCAAACTAGTAATTTCTTTTGAACAGTGTTGGCACAATACTGAGAAATGTTAGTCATGACCAAGATGTATGGCTGCAAGTACTATAACTGACCGGATGTTCATATGGAACAAAGCCATCCGAAGGAGACTTGACCGTTTTACATTTTCGCAGCTTATATTAACGAAATTCTAATATATGTAATATTAACCTAATTATTACATAACATGAAACTTAATTTATTTAATTTTGAGTGATTCTCAAAGAATTACAAAATCAATTTAAATTCTCGATAAAAAAATCTGACAAAAAATAATTAATTGATGAATTAAAAATCTCATTTCTGCTTGAAGTGCAACAAATACCTGACAAGATAAGCTTATTAGAAAAAATATTTATAAAATTATAAAATTAATACTGTTAGTAACAAAATCGTCTTTTGGATAAAATTATGAACTAATTTGTTGAGAATTCATGTTTTTGTTGAACGGAAATGATTTTAGTTGAAAATACACCTCTTTTTTGAAAATTTAACTATTTTGTTAAGAATTAGTTGTTTTGTTATTTACAATTAAGATAATTAACTTAAATTGTATCTATTCAGCTTTCCTTTTAAAATTGATATTTTTAATGAAAAATTGATATTTTCCAGTTCAGGACTCAACTATTTGATTGATATTTGACGTATTTTGTTGAAAATTCCTCTTTTTAGTAAAAAATTTATCTTCTTGGTTGAAAATATAATTTTTTTTACATGATTGTTTATAAAGTAATCTATTTTAGTTCAAGATTAAATATTTTATTAAAAATGTATGTTAAAAGGTTGGAAATTCAACTGTTTTAATGCAAATTCACCTTTTTAAAAATAAAAGTTCAACAATTTGGTAAAAGCTAAAATCATTTGGTTGAAAATTTTTTCTATTGAAAATCCATATTTTTTGTTCCAATTTCATCTATTTGGCTAAAAATTAAATTTGGTAGAAAATTAACTTTTTTATTATGATATAATATTTAAGGGTTGAAGACTAAAATATTTTGTATATGATTCGTCTTTTTGTCTTAAGAATTCTACAATTTAGTTACAAAATCTTCTTCTTTGTGGAAGATTAATCTTTTTGGTTAAAAAATTCATTTTTGTGGTTACAAATTCATCTTTTTGGGTTAAAAATTCAACTACTTTGTTAAAATTTCAACTTCTTTATTGAAAATAATTTTGTTTCATTCTCCTCTCTTTTTTGAAGAATTTAAGTCTTTGATTGATAATTCGTTAGATTTTTGGTTGAAACCTCATTTCATTATCTGAAAATATAACTATTGCAGTTTTTGTTGGAAATTTATAATTTTGAAAATTCAACTATTTGATAAAAAATTCATGTATTCTGGTTAAAATTCATCCTTTTGGTTTGAAAACCATTCTTTATTGTTGAAAATGGATCTTTTGGGTTGAAAGTCTCAACCATTCTTTCTAAAAACTTGCACTTTTAGATTAAAGATTCATTTTTGAATGAACAATTGAAAAAAAACATTTTTCTTAGTTGAAAGAAGAATTTTTTGTTGAAAATTTAACTGCATTAAAAAAATCGTCTTTTTCGCGTGAAAATTTACTTATTTGGTAATAAATTTAACTACCTCGTTTAAAATAAGTCTCTTAGTGCACTGACTATTCAGTTAGTATCGGCAACTAAGTAAATGGTTGTCCCGACTATCAAAATAGAAGTACCATATCTTACAAACTAAATAGTTGGCACAACGAAACATTTTTTTCAGTGCATAAAAGTTTAACTATTCGGTTGCTGAGGTAACTGTTTCGTTAAAAATTAATTTCATTGTTGAACATTCGTCTTTTTGGGTTGAAAATTCACATGTTTTGATAAAAAATCCTTGTTTAGAGAGAATTTTGGGTCACTCAAAAAAAGAGGTACAAATTTCTCACAACAAGTTTTTTGAAAGAACGCTTAGTTTTAATTTAAATCGTAAAAAATAGCATTGTAAACTAAAAAATGGAATTTTTGGAAAAACCATACAAGAAACGAAAAAAATGAAAAGACAAAGTTTGTTCAACCAAAAAGATCGAAAAATTTGTAATAAACTTTTGATATAAAAATACATTAAAATTAATAAAATCAAGTTTTTGTAAAAACGAAACAAGCTACAATAACATTTTATTCAACGCAAATTTTCGCCTAAATTATTATCTACAACTTTCTTAGAATTACTTTAAACAAGATTGCGTATTTTGGCTCAAATCGTAAAAAATAAAATTGAAAATAAATCAATTAAATTTATGGCAAAACGGCAAAATTAGCAATAAAATGCTAATTAACACAAAATTTTGTAGAATATGTGCAATTTTTTAAATCATAAAAACATAACATTAAAAATAAATTGGTTTGAATATTAGTACATTTTATGAATTAACATTTTTTAAATTTATTTAAATGATACATTTTTCTGAGTATCGGAAATTAAAATTCCCAGGCCAAAGTACAAAAATAAATTGAATATGCAATTTATATAACAGTGTTGTATAATGTAGAAAAGTTCGCATTTGCGGCAAAATCGAGTGCGAAGCACGAGATACGTGATGAGAATGTGTTCGTTAAATTCAAAAGAGCTTTAACCAAAGAGAATTCACATTCACCAAAATTACAGCTATCGATGCTTTGACCTCTTATTTTAAAAGCACTGTGAAAAAATGTAGGGGAAGTTCAAACTACGAGCGCGCAGCGCGGGAATCAAAAGTCGCGCGCCCCAGGCACGCTCAAACTTTTGATTCTCTAAAATTTAATTTTTCTTCTAAACTCAAGAACATTTTCCACTTGGCCTCATTTTAAAAGTGTCTAATTTAGTGCAACGCCTCTAACTCTTTGTCGAAAATATTTTAATGTGTTTTTGGTTAATAATAGAGAGCTCGTCTAGGCATTTAGATTCCTCTTTCACGGAGAGTTGAGTCAGAGAGTTCAAGAAACTTGCTATATTTTCTAGGGACTACAATTGTAGCTTTTATTTGCTCAAAAATGATTCATTTAGAACATCAAATACATATATCTGATTTAAGAAATATTTACTATCCAGAAAAATATAATATTATTTGTTAAAACAAAAAAGAGTCAAGAAAACCTTCAAGACACAAGGGTCATCGAACGACTGGAAAAGAAATATTTTTGTGGGCGACCTTGTTTCGGCGCCGCACGCTGTCCTCCAGTATCGAGCTTTTTCCATTTTTGCTTTTTCATCTTGTTCCGTAAATATTTAGAATCATCTGCTGATTTTCATCTTGATTATAATAATAAAGTATATTTTCATCAATCGGAAGTTAAGAAAGTTAATTTATTAATTATTTTTACTGTAGTGCACTTAATCATTACCGAAGTATGTGGATTAATGTTTTTTAGCCATGATTCATTGTCTTTTTTTTAATTTGAAAAAAAATTTTCGGCCAAATTCTTTTGTCGTTTGCCCAGATTTCTGACTCATCTTGTGTCGATTGCGCACTCCTTTTCTCATCTCCACGTGGATTCACCTAATTCTTCCGAATTCCACTTCATGTGCCAAAAGTTAAATTTCTACGCGCTTCTTGACCAAATAATTCACATATTCTAGTTGTGCTTCGGCCACGAAAATTCAAGTCGCAAATTTCTCACATTGGCATTTTAAAATCATGATTATTTACTGTAAGACTTTTATCTACTGTAGGGTGGCCTCCCCCTAAGTAGTTTTCGGAAATTCCCAAATAAAATAGATAATTCCTCGTAATTGGACAGAACTTTAATATTAATTTAATAAAAGTTCCAAAAGAACCTAGTGAGTGAAAAACGAACCTAGCCAACGATAATTAAAAAAGAAGTAATGGAATTTTATTAATCATGGAAACGTCAGGAATTAAGTAAAAAAATCTTTATAACTTTAAGTAAGTTTCAAGAAAAATAAATTTATAATTTTTTTGCAGTGTTTCAATCCTGAAAATTATCTTTTTAGTAATAAATTTCACTATATTTTTGAGAATTCAACAATTTTGATAACAACTAATCCTTTTTCACTGAAAATTATACTCTTTTGTTGAAGTTTCGTCTCTTTGGGTTAAATTTTAGCTAATTTCGTATAAAATCTAAATTGTATTTAAAATTCAAATTTTGCTGTTAAAAAGTAAACCTTCTTTTTTGGATGAAAATTTACCTATTTTTTTAATTTATCTTTCTAATTTGAAAGTTAATTTATTTGAGTAGAAATGGCATATTGGTTAGATAAAAGTGCAACTGGTTGGTTAGAAATGATTTTTTTTTCTTAAAAAGTAATCCCTTTGGGTTAAAACTTCAATTGTTTTTTTGAAAATTGGTTGTTCTTATTTAAATCTTATATTTCGATGTTGCAAAGTCAAACTGTCACTTTTTTTGGATGAAAATTCGTCTATGTTTTTGAAAATATTACTATTAATGTATGCAAAATCTTTATTTTTTAAAAAGTCGTCTTTTTTATTTTAAAATTCATTTTTGCATAATGAAATTTTATCTTTTTTGTTGAAGTATAAACTATTACACTTTTTTGTTGAGAATGTATCTTTGCAGGTTGAAAATTAGATTATGTTGTTGAAAATTCAAGTATTTTGTTAAACAATCGTCTTTTATAGTAAAGTAGTTAAAATTTGATACTGACATTCTTTTATAGTTTACTAACCCTCGAAATTAAAAACTTTTAAATTAACTTTTTGATTAATAATTTTTTTAATTATATAGAAAACAAAATGATTTATCGAAAAAATATTCGTATTTACTTATTTTAAATTTATACAATTTTAAATAAGTACTCCGTGTAAAGGGGTAAACGTTTTGTACAAATATACCTGTTTACCAATAAAATTTCAGTTATATTTATAATATGTTATAACATAATTTACTCTCTCTTCAGGTTTTTCTAATTTTAATTCATATACAAAATTGCGTCTGTTGAAGTACTTTTCGTATACCTGATCCACTTGAAAGATTTTTTTATATAAGGGAGGAATTCTTTTCGAATTTTGAAAAAAGTTCAACCAAGCAAATACATTTTTAACTAAAATCAAAACAGATTCATTTTCAATAAAACACATTTTGTCTTTTAAACAAGAAACGATGATTTATATACAGAAAAAGAATCTCATCCAAATTTTTAATTTCTGAAGCCAATAGACGAATGCCCTGCAAAAGAGTTGAGTTTTTAACGCGGAAATAACAATTTTTAACTAAAATTATGAATGTTAAAAAAAAGTAATTTTTAAACAAGTAGTTCAGTTTTCGGCTGAAGAAGATTCTAAAGAATGTTCAACCAAACATGGAACAGTTGAATTTTTAAACAGAAAGTGAAATTCTCAACAAAAAAGAATTAATTTTTATTTGTTCGTTAGGTTTTTCTTATATGTTAAGCAACTCATGTCTTTGTTGACTAATGCACATACATAAATATTTATCTGAAACATATTCTTGAGTTTATTTTAGACTAGAAGTGCGGAAGCACCTCCAAAAGAAAAATATTTGTTAGGAACATAGATTAGTGTTTCAAAATGCTCGAATATTCAGTTTTCAAGATCATTTAAATCCGAAGAGAGTCAATGATATTTATAGTGTAACGCTGCGCTGGCAATCGAAAAATTCGTTAGGATTTAGTAGCATTTTCAGTTATATTTATAATATTTGATACCGAAATTACTGTTTCTTCGATTTTTCGGAATTTTAAATTACACTCCACTTCCAGTTAAGTCAAAGCCTTTGAAATGAAAACAGTTCGTTTATGTAAAATTTCCCCTTAACCCCACTAACATGGCAACAACATGGCAGGGACAAGAAACGTTTTTTTTTTCTCAAAAACAGTGTATTTCTGAATTGAGTTGCTAAGTGTAGGGGATGCCAGCCCAGCCCTAAATGTGAAATAACTGAGCTAATACGATGAGATTTTTAAAGATTTTAAAAATATCGGAAGATATATTTGGCATTTTGAAATTTTGAAAGCATTTAAACTTTTCCGAAGTATTTCAAAAGACTTTAAGAAATTTTCAGAGATTTCGAGAACTTTTAAAGGATTTCAAAGAATTTTAGACCAATTGGGGAGATTGTAAAGAATATTATAGAAGTTCAAGGCATTTATTTCAAACACGAGAGTTAAGCAATTTTTCGTTAATTTCAAATATAAATTTAAAATAACATAATAAAAGTCAGCTAACTTACAATTATAAATTCTCCGAATTAAAATTTTGAAACAAATTTAAGTTTAAAGCGTTTTTAAGTTTAAAGCGTTAAAAATTAAATAATAAAATATTAAAATTATTTTAAAAAAACAATTTCCAATTAGAAATATTAATTTTCTACTAAAAGCGACGACTTCTCAAGAAAATATATACATTTTTAACTAGATAGTTGAATTTGGAACCAAGCAGATGAATTTTCTAACAAAAGAAACAAATATTCAATTATATGCGTATATTTTTAACCAAAAAGTTAAGTTTTCAGACGAGAAGATTAATTTTCTACAAAAAAAGCAAATTTGCAAAAAATTACATTTTTAACCAAAATGGAATAATTAAGTTTACATCTAAGAATAATAATTTTCAATTTTGGGTAAACAAATTTTCTAGTTTATTATTCTACTAAACAGTTGAAACTTTAACAAAACAATTAAATTAACAGTTTCATTTAAAAAAAATGCATTTTCAAATCAGCAAGACGAAGTCCCTAAAAAACAGTTCAATTCTCTTCCAAATCGTTGCATTTTCTACCAAATTATTTAATTTTCTTGTATAAACGTCGAATTCTCTGCAGAGTTAAATTTCCATTTTAAAAATGAATTTTTATCCAAATATTTCACAAAAGAAACTGAATTTTTAACAAAGTAGTTTAACTTTTTCACAGAGAGGTGAGTATTCAACTAAAATGATGCATTTTTTAGCAAAAATATGAATTTTCTGCAAAAGAGTTAAATTTGAAAAAGAACGTTTATTTTTAACGGAAACAGGGCAATTTTTAATAAGGCAGTTGAATTTTAAGCCAAAAAAGAGTAAATTTCTACAATAAGAGATAAATTTTCAAAGAAAGAAGTAAGAACAGATTTTGAACTATATTGTTAAATTTTCAAGACAAAAAGGCGAATTTTCAATTTCCATTTAAAAAATTAATTTTTATTCAAATGTTTCACAAAGAAAATTAATTTTTAACAAAGTAGTTTAACTTTTTCACAGAGAGCTGAGTATTCAACTAAAATAATGAATTTTTTAGCAAAAATATGAAATTTCTGCAAAAGAGTTAAATTTAAAAAAAAACGTTCATTTTTAACCGAAACAGGGTAATTTTTAATAAGGCAGTTGAATTTTAAACCGAAAAAGAGTAAATTTCTACAATAAGAGATAAATTTTCAAAGAAAAAAGTAAGAACAAATTTTGAACTATATTGTTACATTTTCAAGACAAAAGGGTGAATTTTCAACGACAGTTGAAGTTTCTACCAAACCGGATGACTTTTTAATAAAATTTTTGAATTTTCCACGAAATAATTGAATTTTCACCCAAAAATTTAATAATAGACTTTTCAAATGAAAGAAAAATGAATTTTTAACCAAAAATGGCTGGATTGTCTTATTGTTTTCTATTAATTCAGTTTGTATTTAAGTAAAAAACGAAAAAAATGAGGAAGGCTGCGAAGCCTGGTGTAAGAATGCTAACTTTATATTTTATATGTATGTTCGTTCCCCAAATTTATAACATTTTAGTATCATTTGAGGCCATATAGAAAAAATTTCATTGTATTTTCCGTCTGTTGA
>JAWWLR010000054.1:36721759-36735865 GCA_035041075.1 Acraspis erinacei
TTTTCCATACATATATCATTTGCTTTTATCCAGTGCCTTAAAGAAGTAAAGATCTAAAGGAGTAAGGAATTTAAGTAAAGACGAACAGCCGGATAAATTCTCATTCGCAGGAAATACAAAACTCCACAGAATTTCCCATTCGAAATCTGAAGTGCGCCTGAAACTGGATCTGTAATCTAATTTATGTTCAACTTGCCAGTGCGAGTTGCACAGGGCCCAGCAGAAACTTTTAAAAAGATTGACTTCTCCTTCGTCCAACCCACTGCTTCAACTTTGGCAAGTTCTGGAAACGAGTCCCGACTCGCGGAACCGAAATAAGAAGCAGTCGCGAAACGATTTTCGAGTTTAATAGATTCCTGACTTTTACAGCCCAAGGGATAAAATGGATACCAGGAAAATAGGGTTAAAAGTTGTTAAAAAGATCGTATCGCCTTAAAATCTTCAGGGGCTAAAATGATTTTAAATTTCAACGATTATGAGATTACAGAACAAATATTTTTGTATTGTTTCATACTTGAAGCATATAGAAAACTAAACGTTGCGAAATCAATTTTTAGTCAAAATAGAGTTTTCTGCAAAAACTGTGCATTCTCAGTGAAAAAAATACCGTTTTGAAATGTTGTAATCTTAAATCTATTACTTAAACGTATTTAAATGTTTTCAGATTTTAAAGAATTCAAACAAAACGAACGAATTTTTTAAAGAATTAAATAAAAACGTGTATTTCAAATGATTTTTTTCATGGATTTATGTTCTATTTTTATTTATAAGACCAGGTTAAAGCTGAATTGTGCTAAGATCGCCATTTTTTCATTTTTTGAAGAGAAGAGGGAAGTAACAGGAGAATAACATTTTTCAAACATTATATAATGTTAATTCTTAAAAAAATAATAATTAATGTACATGCTACAATTTAGCATAAAACACATTACACTTCTAAGATTTCTAATCGAAATCTATTGAATTTTCAACAAAATAGTTTAATTTTCGAACAAAAAAGATTGTAAAAAGACATAAAATTTAATTGCAAAAATACGAATTTTCAACAGCAAAAATAATTTTCAATCAAACAGTTACATTAAAACCAAATAGATAAACTTTCAAGCAAATGAAATTATTTTTAATCAAGATAGATCAAGTTTCTACAATAAAATATTAAGTGTCAATCCAACAGGACAAATTATAAACAAAACTGTTGATATTTCTACCAATAATATGACTTTATCAAAATAGTTGAATTCTTAACTTCCAAAAATGCATTTTCAACTGAATGGTCGAATTTGAAACAAAAAATATTACAATTAAACCAAAAATAGTTGAATTACCACGTATAGGAGATGAATTTTCAGACATGTTAATTAAACGAAAGATTTATTATTTTTAAAACATTTAACCCTTAAAGGGCGCAGTTCCGTAAAATTACGTAAAGAGCATACTGGGAGTTAGGCACCTAAGGGTATTCAAACGTGTGCTGTGCCGACGGCATTGGATAGTTTTTTACAAGAAAATCAATTAATGATTATTAATCTATCTAGTTTAAGGAGATAAAGGTTTCATAACAGTTTTTGAAATTTAAAGTAGTTAAATACCGTACTTTGCGTGATTAAAATATTTTATTGCTCTTAAAATGCGTATAAAAATTATAAAAATCTAAATTATGTGAAAATGACATAGAAAACCGAACTGACCTAAACTTGAGTACTAAATTCACCACTCGATGGCGCCATATGTTCCGTTTTCTTGAGTTTGGTACGTTTTCTTACAGCGAAAATAAGTCGCTGGGTGTTGGACACCCAGTACGCCATTTAAGGGTTAAAAATGAATTTTCAACTAAAAAGTTCATTTTTAACCAAAAACTTTAATTTCCTACCAAATTGATGAATTTTCAACCAAAATGATGAATCTTTAACCAAAATAGTTCTGATAGAAAAGAACGAATTTTCATCCAAGAAGATTAATTTTCAAACAAAAAGCACGAATTTTCAACAACATTCACAAATTCTCAATTAAAAGAGATCAACCATAGATTAAAAATTTGAATTTCCAACCAAAAATGAATTAGTTACATTCTTAGTTAAGAAAATTAATTCTTAAAAAAGAAAATGATTTTCCAACAAAATAGTTAAATTTTCAGACAAAGTGATGAATCTCCGAACACACGAAATTATTTTTTAACAAAGCAGTTCAAATTTCAACCAAGTTACTGATTCTTATAGTAAAAGGATGACTTTTTAACAAATAATTGCATTTTTAACCAAATTTCAACATTTTTAACCAGATACTCAAAATCTTAAACAAACAAGATGTACTTCGAATTATAAACGTAATAGTAGACTTTTAAATAAAAAATGGTTCAATTAGTTTCTTGGATTCTATAAATTCAGTTGGCATTTAGGTATTCTTTCGCAAAATTCGTGAATCTAAAATAATAATAATAATAATAATAATAATAAAATAATAAAATAATAAAATAATAATAAATAATATAATAAATAAAAAAATAATAAAATTACTCAATCGGTTGTAAATTATTTCTCTGAAGTCTTCTCAATCAATAAAAAATTGAGTTACTCAATTAAAACTTAGTGCTCCCATACAAAATAATGAAATATATTTTGGAACACGTTTTTTATTTTGGGAGGGAAAACGTTCCTAAAAATTGTTGGGAACATGATAACTTGAAAATGATTGCAGATAAACTGATGAAGTTTGGAGGGCCTATTTTCACTACTAATAGCTTTTAAGTTACTAAAGGAAATCTAAAAATATTTTTTGCATTTTTTTAGCACTTTCTAATATTTAAAAAATCTGTTTTTTTCCAGTAAAACTTTTTTCATAAACACAACTCAAAGCCGATGCATGAATATATCAGATTTCTTGGTTCGAGACAAATCGATTGACCTATAATATTATAACATTTTATTACAGAATAAGGAAGTAATGATCATTTATATTATATTTAAAATCGATTTTTATAGTAAAAATTTGTCTATTCTCATAACTCAAAGTTGATGCGAGAATAGGAAAGATGTGTTGATTCGAGATGAATCGATTGACCTATAATATTGATACATTGTACTGAAGAGTAAGGAAGCTATGGTAGTGCATTATACTTGAACAAACCATTTTTTATAGTAGAATGTTCTTTATTAGCATAATGAAAAATTCATGCAAATATGGAAAATATTAATATATTCGAGAAAAATCCATGCACCATACATTTTTATTACTTCATACATTTATAATATTTGATACATCTGTTTTGAACAGAAAACTTTTTTCATCAATATAATTTAAAGTTGATTCATGAATAGAAAGGACTTTTTTATAAAAAATTTTCAAATAAAATCAATCAAACAATTTAAAAAAACCATAAAGCTTGGAAATGAATAGGGAGCGACAGATCTTTCTCCTCCTCTTTTCCAGATCTAAGAATTACAATTTCAAATACAAAATTTTATTTGTCCCATTTGTCAGTGTATTTGAAAATTTTTTGCATTATTTTGTAATTTTGTATTTTTATATGAATGTTTATTTTTAAAATGTTTTAAATGAAAACTTTACTTTATCTATTAATTAAAAATCACTAATGCTTCCTTTAGGAGGAAGCAAATAAATTTGCTAGCGGAAAGCAAAGTGCTCGGGAAATGATCACCATATCAATATAAATACAAACAAATTGGAAAGACTCGGGAACGAGTTTACAACTATTTTTACTTTATTTTATCTTTGGAATTGCAATTTTAATTAACTGATTCCGGATACTTTAGCGATTTCCTTTCTCGATTTGAGCTTGGTGCAAAAAATTGATTTTAGTTTCTACTGCAGGAAAGGAATCAGTTGAGTCAACTGAGTCCATTGTGTAGTGGTTCCGGAAATGAATATTTGCTTACTTGGGCTTAGTTGGACGTCAGAGAAGAACTACCTTCCTTGAATGTAAATATCAAATGCTTTTATTTGAGTTCTTATCAACTGACTGAAGGATTAGATTACATTTAAATAATTTATATTTAACCAATATCACGTTTAATTAATAGTTGCGAAAAGTATATTTTGCAATATGTGATTTATTTTTAAATAGCAATTCGTTTCTTGAAAACTCGAATTTAAAGCTTTAAAGCTGGTCAGATATCGTACCGTTCAGGATACCTCAGGAAAAAAGTAAGAATAATTTATAAATTTTTTTTAGGAAGCACCTTAAATTATACATTAAATAAGATAGTAACAAAATATAGTTGATAAATAGAGAAAGAGTGAGTGCGAGAGAAAGACCGGTCAAATTTCAGATTTTTTACAATTTTCAAGATTCAACTTCAACTCCTAAAACATTTGGGAAAATAATGATCAAAAGTTGAAAGTTATGCAATGTGAGCCTTAAAGTCGCCTCTTTAAAATTATTTTAAAAAAATGCAAATATGTTTACAGGTTCTTGAATTATCATCAAAAATTTAGAAGCGTGAGCAAGACGAAAATCGCTGGGTCGATCGACAATTTTATCTTGTGCACGCCTTTACATTTGTGACGATAATTCTAGAGCTATTTAACTTTTTGATAATACCTTGGGTTCGTTTTAAAGAGAAGAATTTAAGGTTCAGTTTGCGTAACTTTCAAAAATTCAACATCATTTTCCTCGACTTGACAAGGAGTTGACTTTTAATCTTGAAACTTGTGAAAAATTAGACATTATGCCCATCTTTCTACCTGACTAAGTCACTATTGATTAAAAATACTTTGAATAAAGCTTATTTGGTGCAGCATTTCATGCCTCTTGAACGCTTTTCTAAAAATTATTCTATCATATTTTTTTATTTTTTAAAATTTTTAAATTTTTAATCGCTACTTGTTAAGGTGTCCTCATATTTGGCGATGCACATATCACATATATTCAAATAATGATTGCTTCAAAGAGTTAAGGGTTATTTTAACTGAAGAAGACTTTGAATTTCATACTAATATTTAAGAGGACAGCAAAAAGATAATTTAGAATTAAATAGCGACCCTAATTTGTCCGCAGGTTCCATATCGTAGTTTCAAAAGCTTTTCCAGATAAAATATATCAGGAATTATAATCCTTATTCAGGAAGGTTATGGAAGCATCCTGGATATTGGAGACCCCATTGCAAAGTTATATTAATGGCATAAAGGGACCAACTGGTGGTCAAATTATTGCTCGCTAAAATGCATCACCACGTTTCGTAAATTGAAAATTAAATACAGATTGAATTTAATTTAAGAGGAGAGTCTACCCTAAGTATCGATACAAACAAAATTTTTTAAATTAATTATGTCTATAAAATTAGAAAAATGAGGATACTATCATTTCTATTTAATCTCTTAAAACAATTTTGCAAAGTAATTTTGCAGTTTAAGAAACTGAATTGATTATTTTTATATTTATATTTACAAAGCATAAAATCCAAATTATATGATAATAATCTTTAAATGCCTTATTTTCAAAGTTTCTAATTAAAAATTATATTATTTTCAACATTCTTGGAATAATCAAATTTTAAAGGTTCACAATATTCAACATTCTTTAATTGCGAACGGTGAAAAGGACAGTGATGTTTTTTTTATAGAAATCGGATTTTTCAGTAAAAAAAAAAATCTATCCAATCATTTTAAATGTGAATTGATATTATACGGTACGATATTTATTGTTGAGACCACAAAACTGAAGCTTTATGCTTTAAAAGCTTAATTCGAAAATACTTGCTTTAAAGTTTCATAATTTTTGGGGATATCTAATTTCAAATTTCATAATGCTGTGGTTCCAAATTGACATAGTAAATACTTTAGAACAATATCATTATTATATCTCTAAAAATTGTAAAATTATTTTACAGAAACAAAATGGTCTCATTGTTTTAATTCTTTGTAATCGTAGAATATTGAATTGAAATATATTGTAGTTGCCTCCAGAATAATTTAAAAACATGTAAAATTAGAAAATAATGTTTCAAATTCAAGTCCAAGAGACTGGATTATTTTTTGTTTCAAAATGTTCCAAAAAATTGAATATTTAAAACTCAATTTAAAAAAAAATCGAAATAAAAGGTTTAAAATTGTGCAATTATACATATCGGAATCATATATAGCAAGTTTGTTTTGCATTCTTTTTTGTGATTTTTAATTCTCAATATAATATCTTAACAAGTTACGAGTTTAAGCTGAAGATTTATACAACCGAATTGTTTAAAATTTCGAAATATATTGTATTGGGAAATTTCAAGAATGCTTCACCAGTTTTAATTTTGAAATTAAAATGAAAAAGGTTGAATATTAAAATGCACAATTAACTATTTAAAAACTTTCAATTTTTAAGCGCCTTAAATTTATTGGAAATAATTAAATTTGATTGGGTTTAAGTACCATAGAAATTTAATATCATAATTCTTGGTGAGTGCAATTTTCTAAGTTTTTAAATGAAATAAGGTTCGAATTCATTTTTTTTCGTTTAATCAATTAATTTTAAAGCTTTATGATAAAATTTGTTTACATTTTTAAGATGCAAATGATGGTGAATCAATTTGTTGATCTTAGATTTTTTTAAATTTCGGTTTCAATTTCACGTTTTCAAATTGTAATCACTTCGAATTGTAAGATATTTAAATTCAAAACTTAATATTTTTCAATTTTGACCGTAATCTAGTAGAAATAATACAAATTTAAATAATGCAATTTTGACCATTCTAATCTAAAAAAAATAATTTTTAATGTTTTAAAATTATTATCCTATATTCAATATTCGAATCTGAATACTTCTTTCATTAATTTTCATTCCGTCTGAAATATTGTCTTTTTTTTAAGCTTACCTAATCTGAAATTCTTTGATTTGGAAACTTTTCAATTGTAAATTGTTCAATATATTTGTTTATAAATTTCCAATGCTTTCAATTAAAAATTCCACCAGCACACAAAAAAGTGGACTGCCCGGTGGAATACACCAACATATCTATATTTTTTATGGGGTCTCTGAATCCGAATCCGGGGTCAAAATAACCCATTTGGCTCATATTTTTTCGAATGACGCAAAAATAGACGTAAAATGACGAAAACAGCGATTTTTCGTGTATATTTTTGAAAAAATAAATATTTTCATGCCCGGTGCACTTAACCCGCATATCTAAATGTTTTTGGGGTTGCTGAATCCGAATCCGAGGTCCAAATAACACCGTTGGCTCAGATTGTTTCGAAAGACGCAAAAATAGACGTAAAAATGATGAAAATAGCGATTTTTGCTGTATTTTTGGGGTAAAAATGGAATTTTTTATGTCTAGTGAACATAATTACCATACCTTTTTCATTTTTTGTGTCGCTCAATTCAATTTCGCGGTTAAAATAACCTAATTAGATCGTAGTTTGTCTTTAAAACTCTGAATTAGCCAACTGTAAATTAGCCAAAAATATGAGCCAACTGGGATATTTGAACACCGGGTTCCGATTCAGCGACCCCAAAACAATCTAGATATGCTGGTGTAGTCCGCCGGCCAGACCACGTTTTTGTGTGTCGGTTTGATCAATTATTGTGTCAAAAAAAGTTTAACGTATCATGTAAAAATTTTTTAATAAGTATTTTTAACATATTTTTCTTAAGTTCCAACTCATAGCTAAATCACAGACACCGCTAGAAATTTCAGAAAAATTGGAGAGTAAATTTACTAAATTTGTATTGACATTCAGAAGCCTTGCTTTTAGATAGCGTTCGTAGTGGATAAAGCATGACTGCTGTGGTTATGGGCGGCAATGTACTGAAGAAGGTTCTGTTGAATCAGAACGATGCAGTAAACCTCTTTTTCCCGATATTGTATGATCGCTATAGTAAAAAGGATTCTAAATTTGCACAATAAAAAACAACTGAAAAAAGTGTTAAAATCACGAACGAAGGCAATGAACTAGAAGCTCGGTTGAAGAGCGAATCATTTTTGCAGTACAATAGTTACAAGGCACTGCGGTCATCTGCCTCATAAATGAACTTCTAAAAAGGTACATCGGGACCGCAAATGACTAGCAGCTGCTGCGAAAAATGATAATTAATCCAGGTTTTAATTGAATGGCGAGTCGGCTTTGTACGTCAAATGACGCCTTCTTGGCTAGATACGTTATATCTGTAATTTTGAGTCTTCCCGTTGGATCATTAATTTTAATATAAACTTGCAGTATTTATATGTAAATTAATGCGTATGTAACTTGGTTATATAATATACTCAATGACTTGAATGTGTTTATATTAACTTAATTTATATTTTCTTACTATTTATATTGTCATGAAAAATATAGCCTACATATCTTATATTAAACTAAATGATTCGAAAAAGATTTTTATTCCACACAAATTTGTAGTTACAGTAACTGAAAATTTCTATTTTGTAACAGAATTTTCTGAAACGTGTCACTAAAACTTTATGCACTTACCGTGGCTGATATTTTTGTTCCTGTTTAGATCAATTCAGAAACGGTCTCAGCATAAAGCTTTAGTGATACGTCTCGGAAAATTCCTAGGGAAAGTTCTAAAAGTATAGAAAGAATTTAATTAACTGTTACAAATGGTCGAAGATCAATTAATCTCTGATTGCGAAAGACCTTCAATAGCCAGTTCTTGTCAGAAAGGAGAGAATTTACTTTGTCAAAGGGATTTCAAATTACAGACTGAGATTATAAAGGGGCAATCGTCAGTTCATTGGACGGCAAACTGGAAACTAAGTTGGGTGTGTTATTGTAAATTTGACCCGCAAGATTTTGGAGGGATTCTCTCTGGAATCGATCATTTATTCAAGGTGGCCTTTGAAGTTTCTAGAAACTTCTTGGAACCTCATTGAAAACTCAATTTTTTTTCAAATACTTCTCAAAAGCAACAAACTAAAACTAGATGTGATTCATTAAATAATAAACTTTTATTAAATAACCAAAAAGATTTGAAGTTTTTTTTCATTTGCAAAGGCAACAGCCCTTCCAAAAAATATTAAAGATAAATTATTTAATACTAAGCTATCCTAAATTTATACCATGCCTAAGTGTTAAGCTTTGCTTATAAATAAAATTGTTAGGGTACTTAAAACCCGAGTCTTTCAGTGTTTTACTGGCAGCTAACGACGTTTTAAGAATTTTGTTTAAACTTTGAGCATCATTGTCTCAGTTTTCGAGTTAAGGGGCATGACGTAGTTCAGAGTTAACAGTACGGAAACTTACGACCGACTTTTCAGTTTCTTAAAATATCAAAACCTTGTGGTTTCGAACAGCAGTCCTATCTTTTAGTCGTTGTTAGATGTACGAAGGAGTATTCATCAGGGTTAATTATTGAATAGGGTTAATAAAAAGTTAAGATTTTATTATATCTACAGAATACAAAGGCATTAGTAATGTTAGTCGAGGATCATTTTTAAAATTCGAGCTAACAGGCAGTATTTTCCACACCATCGTCTATTAACTTTTTTTCATAAAATCCATTTTATCTAGTGACTACTTAACGGTATCACAAATACATAAATAAAGATTGTAAGAGTACAATATAGACATATATATATACACCCACTCTAATTCAAAAATTTCAGTTTCTCCTCATTTTTAGGGTTTCGTAGTCGCACGCAGTAAATCCTATAGTTTCTAGTCGGTTGTTCGTTTGTCTCTCGTATTTTTCCCCTAGGAGGGGAAATGGGAGAACGAAAGAAGGGTGGTTGTAGGCCTCACAGTCCTTATGAAGTTAAATATAGGGACTTTCAAACTTGCAAAGGGTACTTTTTCGCGCTCAAAGGGTAACAAATTCAAGATAAATTCGTAAGATTCCAAAAAAATTCAAGTTTAATTACAAAGAATTCAAATAACTTAAAAAAATTTTTAAATATGAAAAAACTTCCTTGAATTCAGGTCCCTTAAAACTTTTGAAAATGCCTACGAATCTTTTAAAATACACTACAATACAAAAAATTCCGTGAAATTCCATTAAAATATTGAAATCAATTAAAATTTTCTTTGTAATCTTCTAAAATATCCTAAAATATTTTAAATCCCTTAAAATATAAAATATAAAAAAATTAATTTAATTGAGTATAATTGAGTATATTTGAAAGAATTTAAGTGAATTAAAATTAATAAGAATTTCAAAGAATTTAAAAGAATTCAGTGTGAATTCCATAAACCATTTTAAAGTCTCTTCAAACGATTGAAACCCTACCAAACACCTCATTTCTTGTGAGTAAATTATTTAAAATTCACTAAAATATGATCAAATCCCGTGATATTCTATGAAATTTGATATTTTCATAAATCCTGGACAATCTATTAAAATGCCGTGAGTCCTTTAAAACTCCTGTAAAATCATTGATATACGCGGAAATCTTATAAAATATCGTGAAATCTTTTTAAACATCTTAAAACCTTATAGGCCATATAAAATCGTCCCATATTTTCTGAAATTTGAGAAAATTGTGTATATTAAAATATTTCAAGAGCTTTAAAATCCCTTCAAATTAATAAATATAATAAGAAAATTTCTTGGAAGTTTTTAGAGTTTCCTAAAATATTTAAAATCATTTGAAATTCCTTGATACTTTTAAACGGTATTCATGGAGAATAGTACATTCTCCATGTGACGAATAGTGCCTGTGCAGCCCTGATTATTTTGTTACATTATGCGCTACAAAAAGGGTACCATAGGGACAAAACCTTGAAAATAGGGTACTTTAGACACCTTAATTGAATATAGCGTACAATAGGGGATCTGGGGACCGGTTTCTGAGGCCTGTATTTGGGTCGATGGAGAGGGGAAGTAGGGGGAAAGGAATTAGGTGTGAGGAGGAAAAGAAGAGTAAGTTTGGGGGACAGGGACATACGTAAGAATGGGAAGTTGGGTGGGAAGGAAAAGTGTGGGAGATGTAGAAGCGAGAGAAAGTAAGTGAGGGTTTACGGAAGGGGGAGAGAGGGAGTATTTATGAGTGGAGAGTAGGGTAGGGGAGGTGAATTAAAGTAGTGAGACAGTAAAAGGAAGTAAGAGATAGGAACTAGGGAGAGGGGATGATAACACTGGATATGATAGGAGAGGTGAGGAAATGAAAGTGGAGAGTAATAGGAGGAGGGGAGGATTTGAACAACTTAATTAACGTTTTAATAGACTACGAAACCCATTTTTGTACTAACCCTAATTATTATAGACTTATTGGAGAAACCTTATTTAAAATCAGCTCCAAATGATAGTCGTGCTATTTTTTTATTATTGTTATTTTGTTGTTAATTCATAGGCGGTTTAGTAACGCATTATGTAAAGAGGTGTACGCTCAGTGAACCCACCTCTGCAATGACCAAAAGCCTGAGTAACGACGTCAGCTTGATGACGACAGGCGTAAAGTCGAAGCTCGCACTCATTGTCGTAAGTTTGGCCATCGCTGCCGCAAACTGGGACAGGGGGAACGTCCGTGGGACAAGAAGAGGGGCACTCGCAGTGTGGACCACCTATTTCCGAGCAATGTGCGCCGGAATAGCACTCCAATTTGCTGCAAGAGTCTGGTATTTCGGGCAGGAGTGAGTCAGCTGGGAATATAACCAAGAGTAGAAAAATTAAACCGGATCCTGAATTGTTTATTCTAATTGTAAAACACTTCGTCGTTCTATATTCAGGGTACTAGTCAGTTTTGAAATGAGTACTATTATATTATGCACCAAGGGGGAGAAGTGGCGCATACGATATTTTTTATAATAAATACATGATTTCAGAGGTTTTTTGTAACACGGGTGCGATTTCTGCTTATATTGAGGAATTTTGGAAACTTTATATTTATTTTAGTATGGATTTTGAGATTTTGAGAAATTTTGGAAACATTAGAAAATTATGGTAACTTATCACTTCGAGTTTGTAGATTCTATCAACAGCAAAGATTGGTTGCTTGACGAAGTATCTCTTTCGCTTTCCAGGTAGTAATATTGCAATTCCCCCCCCCCCCTAAAATCAACATGATTGAAATTATTTTAAATACTTTATAATTTACTTGTATACTGAAGGTCCGCTTTACAGGAATCGAAAAGAACTGAAATCACGCACGTGTTATAAAAATATTGAAAAGTTTCCTTTTGTAAAAGAAAAGAGAACATTTTTCTTTATCATTTGGGTACAATCGAAAATCTTCAGTATGGCCCAGAAGCCCCTTCTATCAACTAATAAAATAGAGACATATTGCTTAACGTAAAATTTAATTCTAAAATTACCTGAGTGGCATCCAGTAGGTGTAAGCACTTTGTTATGATCAGTGCAAATTGTGCACTTTTGGCCCTGAATCTCAGGCTTGCAAACACAACGACCAGTCATTTGTTCACAATCTTCACGAACTGAACCGAACAATGAACATCCGCAAGCTATAAAAATAAAATCAGAAACATTTATTTATGTTTTAATAGGAGATGATTCAAAATCTGAGAAGACTTCAGAAATCATCTCTATCTCTATTTCTGCAGTTTCTTTTATGGTTTCGTAGCCCTTTAGTAGACACCGTTTTTAGTCTCGGTCGCGTGTTAATCGGGATAGAGAAAGTATGAGAGGGTAGGGGAAGTAAATGATTGGAAGTAGGGAATGAAAGGGTAGTAGGGAAATAAGGGGAAGCTTGAGGTTTTCGGGAAAATATGAGAGAGGAAGTGGGAAATAATGGAATGGTAGTGGAATTAGTGGAAGTGAGTACAGGAGATGTAGGGAAAATGAGGGAAAGTAGGGGAGTGTCAGGAAGGTTGGGGAACTATGTGAAGGAGGGGAAAGTTTGGAAGGAACATAGTGAAACTGAAAGAAAGTGAAGGTTAGTAGGGGATAGGATAGGGTAGAATAGGGCAGGAGGCAGAATAGGGAGGGGGAAGAATAGAGGTATTAGAGAGTAGGGAAGTTAAGGAAAGAGATGTAGGAAGCTAGAGGGCGGTAGAGTGAATAGTGGACGTAAGGCGAACCAACATGAAGTTTTTAAGTTGGAAGAGGGTGTACGAAAAGTGAGGTGATGAGAAGGGATGTAAGGCAGATAGATGGCTATGAGTTGAAGTAGGGAAGGGGATGAGATGTAGACTATTTGAATGAAAAGGAGGGGAAGTATAGAAGAGGAATGAAGGGAGGGGACACATAGAAGAGAACAGGAAGTAAATTAGGGGAAGTAGCGGAAGAGAGGGTGTTAGGAAAAGTTGTTTAACATATGGAAGGGTAAATTATTGACGAAGTAAGAAAATTGGGCGAGCAAATAGAAAAGTAAGGGGTAGTATGGCAGGGAAATGTGTGAATAAGAGCAGCGTCAGGATGGAATAAATACAAAATGAAGGGTGGGAGAGGAAGGGAGAGAATTAAAAAGTGTAAGGAAGGTTAGTTAAGGGAAGGGCGATTCAGGGAATAGAAAATGGGAGTAGTGTGGATGTGGATTGAGGGAGGAGAGTGTAAGAGAAGACATGATCGGATCAAATAGGATTTGATAGATAGAACAGAATATGGAAGAAGAGGAGTGGAAAGTAGGAGGGAGTGACAGGGGGCCGGAAATATTCAAATAACTTAGTTACCGTTCTAATAGGCTACAAAATCCCTTTTTTTTGTAGGTACAATATGACCACTTTGACTAATTTTTTGTAATGGAAGAATTTTTTTTGTCTTACGTATACATCCTTGATGACCTTCGCTGATTTTAGGTAGGCCCCAATAACCTGGCATACACCTATCGCATTTAAGGCCACCTACTCCCGGTCGACATTCACATTGACCGGTTTCAGGATTACAGGTATCAGACATGCTACCTAATCTGTTGCAATTACACTGACTGGGACAACCGGCTCCATCAGGTCCCAGAGCCGCTGTTTTCCCATCGGGACAACAACCATGCCATTAATCTGTGCACTTGACCACCTGAACTCCTTCGTCTGCAATAATTAATTTAACGAGTTTTTTCTCTGGTTTTTAAATTGAGAAAAATAATTTTTTGTTTAAGAAAATCTATGGAAGTTTTAAACATTATTATACACATTATTTATTTAGAATAAGCAGATATCTAACTCCAAAAAAATTCCAATGGATTTAAAGTTTCACGTTTTTTTCCAAATTGAGTTATTTTTCAGTATCATTAACAAACTTATATTGCTACTTTCAAATGTACATGTGAATAT
>JAWWLR010000054.1:36740912-36754193 GCA_035041075.1 Acraspis erinacei
ATACTGTAAAAATGGAAGTGTAAGCAAGACAATTTTTTAAGGCCAGCAGGCTGAAAAATCAACGTTTATCTATCTATCTATCTATTTTAATTTACTTGAAGTAACCACTAAAATTCGCGTTGAAAAATTAATCTTTTAAGAAATTTTAATTCAACTGAACTTACATTTAATAAAGTTGATTTCCATATAATTCTCTTAGATAGTTTGTGGAAAGTCTATTAATTACGTACATATTATTTAAAAACTTGTATAACCCCTTCCTCTATTTTAGGGATATATTAGATTTTTGTACCCCTTTCCGCCCTTATTGTGTAATCAATCAAAGGGAATTTGGAAATATTGCAAGGGAATACAATTTTTTTTTTGTATTTTAAATGATTCCAAAGTATTAAATTTATGGAACTTCAAGGAGTTTAATCAGATTTGCAGGGAGTTTAATGGGTTTCAAAGAATTTTAAGAGATACCGAAGGTTTTTGATGGATTTTGAGACACTTTAAAATAAATCAATAAATTTCATGTAGTACGTATGTACTTTCACAAATTTTGAAAGATATCAGAGGAATTTAATAGAATTTCGAAGATTTTAAGAGATTCGAAGAGATTTGAGGGAATTTCAAAATATTTGCCAAGATTTCATAGGATTTTAAGGGCTTTTAAATTGACTTTAAGAGATTTAAAGAAGCTTTGTCGGTTTCCCGGCATTTCAAAGGATTTAAAGAAGTTTCAAAAGATTCCAAAATAGATCCAAGGATTTTATACGCTTTAGTAATATTTCCTGAGATTTATCGGAATGTCAGAGTATTCTAGAATATTATAAATGATTTTATTGGATTACGAGAATCTTAATAGCTTTTAAAAGAACATAGATTTTAAAAGACAATATATTTTTAAAAAATTGTAAGGAATTTTAAGAGATTCAGAAAGATTCGTAAGGATTAAAAAAATTCCAATCAGTTTTAAAGTAATTTTCAAGATTTCAAAGTATTCAGGAGTTCTCGTGAGATTTCGAAATATTTCAGGGATATTAAAAAAAAATTACTTGATTTTTAGCGACTTCACGAATCTGCACATTTTTTAAGGGGTTTGACGGAATTCTCAGAAAGCTTACTGGGTTTAAGGGGATTTCAAGAAATTAGTTACGATCTCTATGGAATTAAAAGGATTTCAATTAATTTTTACATGATTCAAATAGTTTAATGGCATTCACTAAGTTTCCAAAAGGATTCACTGAATTTTTGATGATTGCAAGGATTTCTAGGTATTCCACGAGATTTCTTGAGAGGTGCGTACAAAATTTCAACAATTACTTGAACCATCAATTATATATTCATTGGACATACATAATATGAAATATCACATAAAAAAAAGTCTGAAAAATAATCTATGAAGTAAAATAAAAAAGAGGAAAGAACAATAAGAAAGGCA
This sequence comes from Acraspis erinacei, assembly GCA_035041075.1. Lineage (NCBI taxonomy): Eukaryota > Metazoa > Arthropoda > Insecta > Hymenoptera > Cynipidae > Acraspis > Acraspis erinacei. Next base: position 36,742,339 of record JAWWLR010000054.1, read on the forward strand.
ACCATAATTTTTCTTTCTACTTTTTTATTTTTGTTCCGAGATTTTATTTAGAATTTTTTTCAACGGGCCTTTTTTTAATTACAATAGGAGTATTTTGTTGTGGCTGGCTAAATTGGGTCGTTTAATTTTTTGTTTTTATTCTCAGGAATTCCAAACGCTAACTTGATTATTGGACGTTAAATGGGATTTCAAATTTGATTTTAATCTCATTTAAAATTCTCAAATTTAAAGAAAATACAGAATGACATAGTATGAATATAATAGAATAAACAGTAATTTCGGCAGTTAAAAAAGTTGCCAATTAGCATATTTTAACAAAATGGAAGAACAAAAATTGATTTGCACCTCCTCCCTAAAATGAGGATTTTTGAGATTTTTCGGATCACCTCCCACCCCTTCAAAAGCTTTACGTAATTAATGGACGCTCTCTTACAATGCGAACCTACACACTTTAGAATTTTATTTTAATTTCTCCCAGTAACCTATCATTAACAAACTTGTAATATGCGAAAGTAATAAAATGCTATTCTATTCAATTCGTCACTTATATTTTGGTTTCAATTATTTTCACATGAGGTGAAAATAAAGTAAATGTTCAAATATAAAGAAATAGTAAAATAATATCATTTAGAAGTAAAACATAAATAATAAACATTTTCTTACTATATTATTCGCATATTTAAATTAAAGTAATTCTAATGTTTTTAAACAGAAATTACATAAGATAAGGAGTTGGAATGGTTCATCGATGCCATGGCACTGAAATATCCTCGAAATATTTATTTCCCAAGTAATAAATATTAAAAGAATTTATATAAATAGAACGGAGGAAAATGAATATTTTAGGTTGATTTAAATTCAAAGAATACAGTTTGGTTTTCCACAGTCGAAACATAAAGTATAAATTGCCCATTTCCTAGAAAAAATTTTGCGCGATTATTTTTGAATTAGCAGTAGAAAATGCTAGGAACGAGTAACATATAAATTTGATTGTATGTACGCTGAATGCTTAATTGCGATAATAAATAACCTTGTGGCTGTTTACGCAAATTCGGCTCTTTCAATTGCACAATATTATTCTGTAACGTTATCAAGAATTTCTAGAAACTTAGCATGGACACTAACCACTACAGCTATAGAATCCTCTCGATTTTATATTGTGTACTCAAAATGATAAATATTCAACAAAAAGAAAGTTTTTTTTAACAAAGTTGTCCCACCCTGTGGATATTTTAAAAGCCGTTGTTCTCAAGAAGAACTGAATCAATCCAAAGAAAATCCAAAGGGTGCAGGTTCCCATTGTTAGCTGAACCTAATTTTATTTAAACTTTTAAGAAACTCTTTAAAAGTAATTTGAATATAGTATTGTATTTCTTCTCTAAAGTGGAACTTACTTAAAGCTGCGACTGCGAATTTCTCGACGCATTCACCATAGAAAATCACTTGCAGGGGAGAAAGTTTTGGGTCCCTTTCACAAGCAGCTTTTTGAAGTTCGCATTCTGAAGAGTAAGTCTTTGCGTCACTGCCACAAACTGTTTCTCCGGATTTTTCTGGGCAAGTTTTTGGGCAGACACATACGCCTGCAACGCAGTGTGCGCCGTTCTCGCATTCCACTTTCGAACATAATTCTAAAAGAATTTCAATTTTGGTATTAAATTCCCGGATTTTAATTAAATCCATTTTTTCACCTAATAAAAAGAGAACTGGTAGAGCTTGGAATTTTATGAAAATTAATCGACTTTTTTGCTCGGATTTTTATTAGGGTCCTAATAAGAAACATTAAAATAACATCACTAAAAATATAACTAAAGCTCACGCAAGTTTTATCGCAGGATCTAACAAATTTTACGAGAAACCTACAGAAATTATTGTTACGGTGGTCATAAAATAGTTATGGAACCATAACGGTGCATATACCATTTAATCTCCAATGTTAGTTTAATTTAGCAGAATCGTTTTATTATAAGAGTGCAGTAAATAAATAATTCGTTTCAATAAATTCATCATATTTTTTAAGGATCGTTTCAACTACTTATAGAACATTTTTTGCTTGAATTTCAAAAGCTGGGATTTGGCACGATAACTGGTTAAGAAAATGTGAAAGCCTATGAATTACCATTAATGACGAAAATTATTTTTTTTTTATTTGATACATATGATGGCGATTTTTATATTTTAAATTACGTGATGCTTTAAAGTAATTATTAGCTTACCGCAATCGCCTCTGTAGCTAACGATGATGAGGGTTTGGGCTTCACAAGAAGCCTTCTTGAGAGAGCATTCACTAGCATAAGTCATGCCGTTTGACCCGCAAACTTTAGTAGTGGCACCCGCGACCTGCGTCTGTAATTAAAAAGCAGATTCTCACCTTGTAAAGAAATTATCTTGAAAGTAGAGCAACTTTATGGAAGGATATCTTTTTCAATTAAAAAAAAGTCCCTTCATCAGCTAACTAAAGAAGACTAATCAGGGTGGTTGCAAGACTTAATATTTAAAACTCCCTGACAAATTTTTTATTTTCCCTGACCATTTTTATTTAAAGACCATAATTCACATCATGCGAAATTTGAAAAATGAAGACGTTTATAAACGGAATAAAACAATTTCAAATTAAGTTCGACAATTTCAAATAAATTTATTTATTGAAGATAAAAAAGATGACTTTACTACATAAAACATAAATTGTCAAAAAAAGTTGAATTTTTGAACCAAAAGACGACCTTTTCACAAAATAATTTAATTTGCAACTATTTAGTGGAAATTTAAATAAATGATTGAATTTCGGTTCACGAATGAATTTCTAACAAAATAGTTAAATTTTTCACCAAAGAGGTGCATTTACAACCAAACAGTTAGAACTTAAAACAGAAGAGACGCATTTTCAACCAAATTAATTATATTTATTCAGCTAGTTAAATTTTTAACTTACAAAGAGGAATTTTCAATGAAATTGTAGAATTCTTAATCAAAAGAGATTCAAATTCAACCAAAAACAGTTGCATTTTCAACAAAATAGTTAAGTTTCCAAAATAAAAAGTAAATTTTCTGTAAAACTGTTAAATTTTCATTTCAAAAATATGAATTTTCGACAAAAAAGTTAATTTTCATTAGTTTTAGACAAAAAACATGAATTTCCAACTAAAAAAGATCAGTTTTCAACCGAAAATGGATAAGTTATATTTTCAGTTTCAAAAATAAATTGGAACCCAAAGAAGTGAATTCATGGCTTAATAGTTGAATTTTGTACCAAATAGGTCATTTTTTAAAGAGCAAAGATAAATTCTCAACAAAGAATGTAGTCTTTTATATTTTAAGCTCAAAAAAGACGAACTTCTTATAAAAAAAGATAATTGTTCAAAACAAAATGACAAATTTCTAAGCAAAAATATCAATTGCGTACCAGAAAAGTAGTTTTTTTAACAATATATATGAATTTTAAAATATGTTTTGAATTCTAAACTAAAGAAGATAAATTTTGCGACCAAAAAGGTGAAATTTAAAAAAAAATTATGACATCGCAAAAAAATACTAAATAATAATTACTGAAATGCTGATTATTGAAATTACCAGAAAAAATAATTTTTCTATAAAACAGTTGAAATATAGAAAAATATATAAAAATAGAAATTTTCGAGAAACAAGCTAATTTTCACCAAGCAGCTGTAGTTTCAAACAAAATAGAGGAAATTTCAGCCAGTAAGGTTAGTTTTCTACTAAAAAATATCAATCTTCAACCAAAAGAAGGCCAATTGTTAACCAAAAATGGAAAAGTTACATTCCTATTTAAAAAGAATTAATTATGAACTCCAAAAAATTCATTTTTCAGAAAAATAGTCCAACTTTCAACCAAAGATATGTATTTTCGACTCTAATGATAAAACATCAACTGGAATAGTTAATATTCTAATTAAGAACTTATTTTTAAACAAATGTGATGAATTGTCAACGGAAATGATGAATCTTCAACAATAACAAAAAGGGTTTTTTTAACAATGCGGACAAATTCTATTCAAAAACATTCATTAACCAAATAAAACAATTTAATATTATTATTATGCTTCTATAGAAATTCCCTGAATTTTTAAGATTTTTTTTAAACTCTCTGAGTTTTCCCTCAACTTCTCTGCCCAATCAAATTCCCTGATTCTTCACTTATTTTAAGGTTTTCCCTCGCATACAGTAATTCTGTAACTACCAGTGAAAACCTCTTAAAAATGATTCGTACGTCCCTTAATTGCAAAACACTTGATATCAGATCACCTTTAAATACCTACATCTATCTTCAAATAAAATAATATTCAAACCGTCGACCGTTTCGGAATTCAGAGATAAATTTAACGAAACGTCTGTAATGCTAGACCTAACGCTATACTTAACGATTTGTTTTACAAAAAATTCCGTAATACTAGTTACAGCCAGACAAATTCCAAAAAGGCATTAATTTGAAGTTCTACAATATATAAACCTTATAAATATTTATGATGTGAATTGAAGGTGTGTGAATCGCACTTGTTGCGTCAGAGCCAGTGGAATTAAAATTCACTGACTCGTAAAATAGGGAATGCAAAAACAGAAACTTAATTAGTGACCCATTCTTTTTGGCTTTATTTATAAATCGTATAGTGGAAGGAAGCGGATCATAACATGCACTATGCAGGTAGTTCGCCATAAATTGGCGAAGAAAAACATGTCTTGCGCTTGGTGTAAACGAAATCGTCCTGGTGTGCTACCCTCGTACGGCAGCTTCATTAGTTCTAATTGGAATTCGAGAGCGTGGTATTTGTGGTGCTTGCAGCAGACGGCGAGGTAATAGTTATTATGGCTGCTCGGTTGAAATGGCCTGTTCGTAACGGGCCGAGGAGCTAAGCTTGTGGTGGTAAAAGTCCTGAGACGATTCATTTCCCCCGGGAGATACCAAGGCTAATCTTTTATTTAATGACCATAAGCTGGGTCTCATTTGAAAATAATCCCATTTATTCAAAAAACCAATATTGTTTTTAAAAAGCACTAAGTATAGTAGGTATCTACTATTATTTTAAAATCAATTTCACTTAAATCCTTGAGAAAAGGGGGCTATTTTTTACTTCATGTAATTAGAATCAAGGACCTCGTGGGCTTTTGAAAATATTACGTAAGCTATGTGTCATATTATCCCATGTGTCATATAATCATATACGCCATAATACCCCGTGTTCCATATTACCCCATGTGTCATATTACCAATGGTGTCATATTACCTCATGTGTCATATTATCAAGTGTCATATTAACCTGTGTGTCATATTACTCTTCTTATACTACTCTAAAAGAAAGAATAGACCCGATATGCCACATCACCCCATGTGCCGTATTATTTCGTGTTCCATTTTGCTCAATGTGCTATATTTCTTTATATGCCATATTACTCCGAGTCTATCTCATATTTCTCAAAAAATACTATCTAGTATACTATATAGTATTTTAATTTCCATTATTATTTTATATTATAATATATTTAATTAATTAATTTTATTATTTTTAATTTTTATTATTTATATTATATTAATAATAGTTATTATTATTATTTATAAATATTATTGTCAGGAATTTTATACACTTCTTATAACAAATACTTAATTAAAATTGAAAATTCATTTCATATTGAACATCAACGAACTGTATGAATTGAATTTTTTTACAAGTACTCTCATATTTACTTTTCATGGCATATAATAATTTATTTATACTACCTATCCACTTGAGTCCATAAAAATGGTGAATGCATAGAATTTATGCAATTTTTGTAGACTAATAAAATGGCGCTATTAATTTCTCTGTATCTGGCGTTATAAATAAAGTTTTATACAACAATTTAAAAATAAATTTCTTCCATAATAAATCATCTATTATTTCTTACTCTATTAGTTTTTTTTAATGATTTTGAGACTAAATGCTTGGTTTGAAAATTTGTTTGAACTTTCCTTTTAAACTTTTGATCCTTCTATCTCTCTACTATTGAATTTAATTTCTCGTTTCTTTTTTGTTTGGAAAATAATTTGAACTTTTAAAAAGTTGTTTGGCTCTCCTCAAAATTCTTTTCTTGGGCACTTACATGCTTCTGCCATGACAACCTTCAAGTGAAGGTATTAGTTTTTTAAAACTTGAATCTAAGTTTAGTTGGCTCTACTAAGAAACTGAAATTTAAATTAATTCTTCGAAATTTAAAAGATCATAAAGAATATAGAATTTAAAAGAATTTGGAATAATTGACTCTAATTCTGTATATTTTAATATATTAGAGTTGAACTGAATTCGAAACGGGAATAATGTTTAAAGTTTTTGAAAATCTGTTTCTTTTTATCATTCGAAATAAAAGGAAAAATGACTTGAAAAGTTAATTCTTGAAGATATCAATAAATATCTAATAAAAAAGTATTTGGAAATTATAAACTTTTAAAAAAATTGTGCAGCAAATAAAAAAAATGTGTATGCTCTGAGAAAATGGTATTTTTGAAGATATATAATAATTAATAATAATTATTATGAAATTCCACTTCCTTAAGCCAGACATTCTTAATTAAAAACATTTCATGATTTTAAATTGTTTTCAAAATTGAAGCTTTTTTAAACAACCTGTATGTTGTATTTTTCAAATTTAGCCATATATATTAATAATATTTTGTATTATTAATTATTGATGAATTGTTAAAGAGTTATTACGGAAAACCATGATAAAAATTATTTATTTTAATACTTAGTGAAATGTCATATCAAACTATTACAAATTATTTTTACAACTCCTTGAAGATTATCATTACAAATCGGCTTTGAAAATATCTCCTAACTCGAAAATTAAAAAAAAAATCTTTAATTTTATAGTATTCAATTTTCTCATAATGTCATCAGATTCTTAATTATACGAGTAATTACTATACTTGAGAGTTTATTAAATCTATCCCTAATGATTTTAGAAGCAGTTAATTTTCTTAAAAAATTTAATACTTCTCGGTGCTCTCGGAAGAATAATTCAATTCTAAAATCCTGAATTGGAAATTTAGAATTGTTAGAGATTCCAGTAGACGGTTGATATCCATTTTCCAAATGGCACGCCCGGATACTTTTTAAAATCATCATTTTCTTTTTGCGGACTTGAGAAGCTGATGCTGCTCTGTCGCCGATGTAGATCAAATAGTGCCTAATTTCAGATCCTTGGAAAAAGTTCCCGCTTCCATTTCTCTTCTCCGTCTCATTGCTGACTCACCAGAAATCTTCTTGCATTGCAGTGCTTCTCGAACTTTAAAGATTTCTTCTCTTGGGGAGGTAAGAAATAAAGAAATCCAAAATAAACTTGATAGTTTCGAAATCCCAGTAGATTTTATCTTATTTCACGAAATTTAAACGAACGCAAATTCACGTTTGGAAATGCTGTAATCTACTCGAGAATTATTAGACTTGGAACGAAGGATTGGATACAAGACGAATCCCAGAGGAAATATTTATTCCGCGAATATCAAGGAAAAAAGATTCATTTGATAAGCTTCCATTAGTTAAGTAGCAGTACTGGTTTTCTTTGAGAACACGGCCACACTTCATCGGTTTTACTAGGTAGAAATTCCAAGCTTCACCAGAAGCGGGTTGTTCGTAAAGGACTTTGCGTTCCTTTTCACTCTTTTATTTTTCCTTTTTCTATTTCTTTTCCTTTCTTTACCGATGGGACGTGGCCGATCAAGGAACGACATCAGAGACTACCAGCACCGTCAAAGAATTCAGAATTACGCGCTGTGGTTACGCTCTGTGGATTAGGGAGTCTACTCGATTTTCCCCTCTGTCAAACCTGATTACTTCAGTAATGATATGCAATTTTTCAGCTTAAGCAAAGCCTTTCATTGATTTTCTACATACAAGAAATATAAAAAAAAATTTAATTGGAACGCATAAATATTATTATATTAGTGATTCAAGTCGAGCACATTTGAGACCAAATTGAGACTTGGCCGAAACATGGTTTGATGAGGACAAAACATTAAAAAGATCAAGCATCCATATTTAAAAAAAAACAGAGAGAAACCTCGTTCCCTTCGTATTGCCCAAAATACTCTTAAAACAGGAGAAATAAGTGTTTTTCTTTAGAAAATAGGAGAATAAGTTCTTGTCAATAATATTGATGTAGATACAAAATTGAACTTTGTATGAAACGCTTTGAATTCTAAAGTCAAAATATATTGTATTTTCAACAAAATAGTTGTATTTTTAACCAAAAAAGATTTTATACCAAAAGAAATGAATTTTTAATCTAGAAAGACGATTTTTTAACAACAAGAAGTAAATTTTTAATAAAAAACTTAATTTTTAACAAAATAGATAATTTTTAACAAAATAGATAATTCTTAAAGAAAAAAAAAAGAATTTTTAACAAAATAGTTTAATTTTCCACAAGAAAAATTATTTTTTAAGCAAACAGTTGGATTTATAACTAAATGGTTGAACTTTCCAGCCAAAAGACCATTTTTTAGAAGAAATAGCTCCACGAAAAGTTGAATTTTGAATCATGCGGTTAAATTTTAAAAAATGACGATTTTTTTACAAAACAGATGATTTCTAAAAATTAGAATATGGATTCTGAACAAAAAAGTGAACAGTAGAATTTTTAACCGAGTTGTTGAATTTTCCCGACAATAAGACGAATTTTTATAAAAATAAAAAAATAAAATTTTCAAGTTATAAAGTAAACATGTTTAACAAAAAATTGATTAGTTACATTTTTCAGATAAAAAAATTATTTAAACAAATTTTGTTTTTAAGTTACATTGTTGAATTGGCAAACAAAACGACGAATTTTCTACAAAACAGTTGATCTTTTAACCTGGAAACATAAAATTTAAAAAAGTTGATTTTCTGCCAAATAGTTTAATTGCCTGCCAAAAGTTTTATATTTTCAAGGCAAAAAGACCAATTTTCTAAAAAAGAGTTAAATTTTCAACTGGACGATATGGAGTTTTAAGGAAAAAGATAATTCAAACCAAATAGGTTAATTTTCAACCAAACAAATGAATCTTCAAACAGAATATAAAATTTTTTTTTACAAAGTTGGTTAAACTTTCAACCAAGTAGTTGAATTTCTGAACAAAGAAGATGAATTTTCAACAACACACGTAATAGTGGATGTTAAAAAAATATTTAAGTTTACTGTTGAAAACTAGTACAATCCCCAAACGAACTATCTGAATCCTCAAAGAAATAGTTGCATTTTTAACCAGAAAGAATGATTTCCTTACTAAAAATATTATTTTTCTACCAAAATAGGCGCAATTTCAATAAAATACATCAATTCTTAACAAAATAGATAAAGCTTAAACTAGAATAGATTAATTTTTAATTAAAAATATAATTTTTTAACCAAAAATGAAATAGTTACATTTTTAGTTAAAACAATTGAATTTCAACACCAACAAAAAAAATTCTTCAACAAAATAGTTATATTTTAACAAAATATATAAATTTTCAACTAAACTAATGAATTCTTAACCAAAGAAGATTAATTTTTAACCCAAAACAGTCGTTTTATTCACAAAAAATTTTTTTACCAAAATGGTTGTATAATTCAGTTTTAATTTAAGTCAACAAAACGATAAAAATCTGAAGTTCTTTGAGAATAGAAGGAAAAAAGAATAATTATTATAAAAAAGGGAAAAGAGGGGAATAAGGGAAAGAGGGTAGACTCTGTACGAATTTTAAAGAAAATCAAAAGTTTTCTCGAATGTACTCGAAGTGCATCAGTATATCCGATCAATCTAAAAATTATCCTCATTTAAAACATTGGTCTGCACAGTAAAAATTTGTAAAGAAAAAATGAATATGAGTCAGAATAGGATTTTTTCGATATTTTATACTTACCACATTTTCGCAGGATTTTGGACAAACGCAGTTGGCTTCTCCACCGCTGTCGCTCTCACATTCAGCATAATGATCGCATTTCTTGTTCTCGCAGCCGTCTGCAAATAGAAGGTAGAAATGAACGATCAGAGGAGGAAATTATGTCATTTCTAATCTCGCGAGGAAAGCGGCAATTAAAGCTAACTATAACGCAATTCGATTTCCAAGACTAAATCGAGCACTACTTTGAGGCTTCATCCTTTATACATTTCGAGTTTCAACTCTACCACTTTCGCATCATGAAATTGTTTCAACCTCGTTTCTTGCGTTACGTACGTACGCGCTTAACCACCCACGATAACCCGCCTTCCTGGCACAACACCCTTCTGACTGCATCCTCTCCCGTTCAAAATGGCATTAATAAAGATTCCCTACCATTTGCATAACTGCATACCTTTCGAAGGAAATTATCTCTAGGCAAATATGCTGCGAGATAGATAGAACTGAAAAGCAGAGAAAAGAGGATTTAGGACGGGAGCTTCAGTAACGTAGGCAAACAGGGGTCTCAAACGGGGAAAAATATAAGCTGTTTGTCAATACCAAACTTGTAATATGCTAATTTGATAAAGTAATAAAATGCACTTCTTAGCCATTTTCGATAAAAATGGCTGCAGAAAAATCCACGCAAGTTATATGGTCCGCGATGGAAGAGTTTTTCTGTCCATTTTATTTTCATTGCCATTTTTCAAATTATAATCAAATATTAAATTTATTTAAATTGAGCTAAAATATTAATTTTTAACCGTATTTTTCAAAGGCAAAGATTATGTTTTTTGTAATTATTAATCAATTCCAAAGCCAACATTTCAATAAATCAGTGCCGCGAAATTCTTGAAAACTTCTGATTCCTTATGCAATTTTTTCTTTACAAAAATCTACACATTGTTCTCACTTTTGTGATACAAATATTTTAATAATAATAGAAGATGTGTTATTTATATTATATTTTTATATTATAATGATTCAGTATTTTCTTATATGATACGATTAATTTAATTCTTATTATAACATTTTTTTATATCTTACGTTAATCTCATATAAAAAATATTTAAAAAATGTCAGTATACAATTGAGTAAAGAAACATTTGAATTTCCCATTTGAAAAACCATTCTTGGAGTAAAAGTTGTAAAGATTGACAAATTCAACTTTTGCAAACGAAAAAAATATTTTTTCTGAACTTAAATAAATTTAATAGCCAATTTAAATATGAATAAATAGCACAAAAACCCGTCGTTAGGAATAGAACCACGAGTTTCCCTTTACAAATACGGATCGATACCGCCTGTTCTAACCAGGAGTCGAAAGAATATCTTCGAGGTCCATGTAACGTGCGAGGATTTTTTAAATATGTTTTTATCGAGAATTTATAAAAAGCGTATTACATAAATACATACAACAAATAAAAAACTGTTATTTCACCAAAAACATCTAATATGAAAATCTTTTCCAAACACAATTAAATGAAGATGTGAAATCAACGTGGGAAAAGTAGAATGAATAAATAATAATTAATATTTATTGACTTCGAATTATGATTTTTTTAATTTGTTGACTAATTAAAATTTGAGCACACAATACAGAAAAAATAATAACTAAGAAAATTTTTAATTACAACAACATAGATATTATTTTCAAATTTAAATTCTGCAAAAACATTAAAAAAAACTATTTTTTAATAATCGGAATCAATCGTAGATGTTTTTGTTGTGCTATAATAATAAAGTAAGAGAAACATTTTTTTCTAGATTTTGATTTTCTAGATTTGATCGATGGCTGCCAAATTCGTAAAAACGTAAAAGAATAATATTACAAAATTGATTCGGTCGTATTTGGTACATTCAAATCCAACTCAAAATCAATTCAAATTCAATTCAAATTCAATTCAAATTCAATTCAAATTCAATTCAAATTCAATTCAAATTCAATTCAAATTCAATTCAAAT
>JAWWLR010000054.1:36754293-36765798 GCA_035041075.1 Acraspis erinacei
TCAATTCAAGTTCAATTCAAGTTCAATTCAAGTTCAATTCAAATTCAATTCAAATTCAATTCAAATTCAATTCCAATTCAAATTTAATTCAAATTTGATTAAAATTCAATTCAAATATGTAATTTAATGTATGCACGCTCTCTTGCTATCAGCCTTCGTAAACCTGAAAATAATTAAATACAATTTAGGATCGACTTTCAATCATAGAAAATAAGTACAAAATTATGAGAGCCTAAAAGTATTTTTTATCAACTCATTTTTTCTCCAAGAATCTTCATTATTCTAGTCCCTAGCATTTAGTATATCCCAAAAAATTTAGGAAGCTTCGAGAATAAAGATTTCCATTTTCTCTAATGACAGGTTATGGGCCCATCGATCGATTTTCATTCTGCCCGCTATTCCACCAGCTTTTTTTCTTTTTGATTCAAATATTCAATTAAAATCATTTCGTTTACGTACACTCTCTGGCGATCAGTCTTCCATAAACCTACGCGAAATCAAATGCTTTTTAAGATCGAATTTCAGTCATAGAAAATAAGTACTTAATCGTAAAATTCAAAAAGTATTTTTGCATAAATTTAATTCTTTTCTAAAAATGTATTTTATTCTAGTATTTTGTATTAAGTGTACCTTGAAAAAATCTAGGCAGCATCAAGAATGAAGTTTTCAATTTTCTCTAATAACATATTATGGGCCCATCGATTGACTTTCCTACTTTCCGCGACTTCTGAAACTTATTTTCCAAACCAGGATTTCCTGTTATAATTTTAGAAGATTCATATATTATATATTATATACTTAGTTTATCTGAAAAAACATAGTAATCTTCGAGAATGAAGATTTCCATTTTCTCTAATAACAGGTTATGGGCCCATCTATCGATTTTCATTCCGACCGCTTTTCCTCGAGCTAATTTTTCAGACTGGTATTCCTATTTTCATTCTTGTTGATTAAAATATGCAATTAAAACAATTTAATTTATTTATATTCCCTTGCGATCAGTCTTTGTAAAACCCACGCAAAATTAAACACATTTTAAGATCGTATCAATTTAATTCCTCTCTAAAGATCTCCTATATTCTAGTCCATCCTTCTTTTTAAATATTATTTTTTCAAAGAGATTAAGATTTTTTATTCCTAATTGGATTTTCTATGAAAGGTGGGTGGCATGTGCTAAAATAGAATGATATCGACGTGAGAACCGTCGTGGGCGAAATATAGTCGTGCCGGCAATCAGAAACACATTACCGGGTGGCCAATGCTAGTACGTCCTGCTGGGTTTCAAAATATGCTTCCTCTCTCTTCGCCTTACCGACTCCATTATTTTTTATATTAATTATTAATTTATCTCGAAAATATTGCAGAGCTCTTGAACTTCCAACTGGATCGCACTCTTGAATCGGCTAATCGAATCAGCTATTTGTTCTCATACTGCCTTCGATAATTAAATTCTTATCTTATAGCCAGTGTCATTCCACGACTCCAGTTCCGCAGTCTATCTTTCCTTTTGTCAGGTTTCCTTTTTTTCTAAACTTTTCTCTTGCGACTAAAAAAGTTGAACGATCTCTTAAGAAGAGGACAAGTTACGCAACTAATTAAAGTCCTGGAAAAGGACTCTTCCTTTTTTCGATAATTAATTCAATGTGGATGTAATCTGTTAAAATTAAAAAAAATTATTTATAATAAATTAATCTATAATTCGTTAAATAATGTAGAGTGTGTTCATTTTATTTACTTCTTGAGTATAAATAAAATATTTAAGTATTGTATTTTTATATATCTAACATAATTTTTTAATACATAATTTTTTATCAGCATTAACAATTTAAAGGAAAAGCGTTAACATAACATAACCAAAAATTGTTTATGATTGTACAGCTACTTTTAGAAAAAAATGTAACCTATCCTAAAATTGTCCCAAAATTGTACATCTTCTTTAAATTCTATACTGGTTTCCTGTAAGAAATGCGAACATAACCTAAAATTGCCAAAAAATATCGTATCTTTTTTTTAATCCAATGACTTTTCATTGAATTTAGTGTCAATTTAATGATTCTGAATGATGAATATGAAAAATCTTTTTAAAAATTTAATTAAAAATACCAATTTCTTGTGAAAAAAAATTTAACATAACCTTAAACTAGTCCATAATTTTACATCTTTTTTTTAAATATATGTCGATATTCAGGGGAAAAATCCTAGCCTCACCTTCGATTCTACAAAAAACTTTCATCTTTCTTTAATATCTTATGATTTTTTACTAGAAATACCGATTTACATTGTGTAACCCTAACATAACCTCAAATTGTTGAAAAGTTATTAATCCTATTTCAAGTCTATTTTTTTCAAGTTTTCTTTAGAATAACGGATTTATTCTGAGAAAATTTAGAATTTTGCTTTAAACTAAAATAATTTTTCTTTCTAAAATATAAATTTTTAGTGTCAAATGCTTACGTAACCTAAAATTGTTCCGAAATGTTTTATCTTCTTTAAAATCTAATGAGTTATGAGTTATAATTTGTTGTGAATACGAAGTTATGATTTTTCAAACTGAACAGAAAAATTCCGAGGAAAAGTGTCTTCATAACCTTAAATTGTTTCAAATTTTGTTATTTCTTTTCAAATCTAAGTCGATACTTACGGTAAAACCCGGTAGTCTAACGCTTAAAAGTAAACAAATTTTTACTCTTCTTTATGTTCCTATGATTTTTCAGTAAAATATCGATTTTTGGTATAACGCTCGAACATAACCTCCAATTGATGGAAAGATGTGAATCATATTCAATTAAACTATTTCATAATTTTAGATTTTCTTTTAAATCTATGTCGACATTCTTGGAATAAATTCTAGCCTAATCTTCAATTGTACAACATAAAATGCCTACGTAATCTAAAATCGACAAAAAATTTGGAACTTGAAATTCCAATGATTTTGGTATAAAAATGTAGATTTCCGATAAAAAAAACGATAAAAAACCTAAAAGCATAAATTTTTGACACATTTCTTTGAAATATAATAATATTTTTTGAAAAATAATTCTTTCCGGTGTGAAACGCTAACATAACCTAAAATTGTTCATAATTGGAAATTTTTATAATGATTTTGATTTAAAAATGATAATTTCCATTAAAAAATAATGCAACCCAACATTTTTAGAAATTTTAAATCTTTTTAGGAATTTCATGATCATACATTCAAAATTGAAAAAAAAATACTAACTTAGATTGAAAAGTACTAACATAAAACTTGTATATTAATTTCGATAATTTATTGATTGTTTTTTTTTTAATTTTTAAAAAAATTCCCAACTCTGATAATCTTCTTGTACAAATATTCAGTACAAATTTTGAAGAGAAAAACTAATTTTCATATTTAAATTATTTTTTGAAAACTGATAATTAAATTCAATTCTTCAACGGAGTAATTTTAATAATTTAATGAAAGGTGTCAAGAAAATCATATTTATGAATGTGTTAAATTATAAATCACCGGACAAACAATGAGCTGACTAAGCAGCAACTAATCATAATCATGCTAACTAGAACCAGAAAATATCTATAAATAATAATAATATTAATTGAATGTCAGAATTATCCTTCTGCTATACAAAATAATTTCTTACATGCATCTTTCTTCAATAATTTTTAATACAAAATATTAATTTCGATTAACTGTTTATTTTTCAGAATTATTTGTTTTTCAGTTTATTTAAAAAAGAAACTTTTTTAAGATTCTTAAGAAAATTTAAAAAAAATGTAGATAAGTAAAACAAAATTTCAACAAAAAGTTACATTTTTAAACAAATAGTTGAATTATCAACAACAAATTTAATTTTCAATTAACTATATTTATAAACAAAAAAGATTAAATGTTTTCCAAAGAGACTAATTTTTTACAACAAAGTTTAATTTTTTAACTCAAAAATATGAATTTTCAACAAAAAGATTAATTTTGAATCAAATACATCAATTTTCTACCGGGAAGATTAATTATCTACCTTATAAAAATTTTTAACGTTAAATGTAATAGTTGATATTTCAATCCATGATATTTTACTTTTAAATAAACAGACGAATTTTCAACCAAAAAAGATTTTTCAGGCAAGAAAGAAAAAAAATGTCAAACAAATTAGAATTTCAAGAAATAAATAATTTTTAATACAAAATAAAATTTTTTAATAACTATTAACTTTTTGAGTTTCTTTTAAATAGTGTTTTTTATGTTTCAGGATTTTGCAAAATTGTAGGAAAAATTTGAGTCAGTTTAAAAAATTAATTTTATCATTATTTATTTATTACAGGATTTTTTGACACTTGGAAAAAAATTTTAAAGACTTTATAACGTTTCGGATATTTTTCCGTTTAAAAATCATTTTAAATATTCTTTAAAAATAATTTTTTAGAACATACAGTCATATAAAGTTTTCTAGAAAAAATTTGTTTAAAATGTATAATCTTGAAACCTTTGTAAATTCTTAAAAAGCTTCTAAATATTTTGTTTGAAATCTTTAAAAATGTACATTTCATTTTAAAGGTCTTAAAATTTTTCGATGTTTTAAATTATTTTTGCATCTTTTAAAAACATCGAAATATTATTCAAAATTTTTCAAAATATTAAAAACAAATTTTAACTAAGTTGCAAAATAAAAAATTAAGTAAAATTTCCCTGGAATCTTAAAAACATATTTAATTATCCTAAAACCTTTAAAATTCTTAAAAAGTTTTAAAATTTGAGTTTCAAATGTTCAAAAAGCTACATTCTTAAAATTGTTAAGAAATATTTATAAATGTTATACACATTTTGAATTTTTTTTAAGCTTCTAGATATTTTTAAAAATGATTCGAATTTTTTATAAAACTCAAAAAATTCTACAAAGTTAAAAAAAATTCTTAAAATCTTCCCGATTCTTTTTTGAGATTCTTTGAAATCCTTTGGTATCTTTTGTAATTCTTTTTAAATATTGTCATAAAATAAAATTTGTAAAATAAAAAAACATTTTCAATTTTGCCAGAGATATTGTTAAAAAAATGTTTTCCCTTGAATACTTTACAGATTCTTAAAACGCTTTTAGTTTTTTGTTCGAAATTTTAAAAATATGTATTTTGTTTTCAATTTAAACATCTTCAAAAACCTGCATTTTCTCTCAAATTTTTAGAAATCTTTTCAAATTATTTTGGAATCTCTTCAAAAGTTCTTAAATTTGGAATGTTTTTAGAAATATTTCAAAAGTTTCATAAGGTTTTTAATATCCTGCACACTTTTTTTAAAATGGTTTGAAATTATTTTATTTGTTTGTTTGAAATTGATTTTTTCAACTGAAAACTCTAATATTTGTTTGAAAATCGATATATTTGGTTGAAAATGCGTTCTCTCTAGTAGAAAGTAAATTTTTAAAAATTCAACATTCTGTTTGCAATTTTTTTTTCTATTGACTAGAAAATCTTTCTTAGTTGAAAAGTTTTTTTATTGAATTCACCAGTTTTTTATTAAAAATTAAAATCTTTTTTCATTGAAATATTACATTCTTCAGTTTTCGTATATATTTCATTTTTTGCATGAAAATATAATTTCTTGATTGAAAGTTAATCCGTTTTGTTAAAAAAAATTTTGTATTGAAGATTTATAATTTTAATGGAAAATCAATTTCTTTGATTGAAAAATTAGCTATTTTTTTAAATTCAAGTATTCCTGTTAAAGATTCATCATTTTAGTTGAAATACATCATTTTGTTTGAACATATAACTATGCGAAAAGTTTTTTTTGGTTTGGTTAACATTATTATTTTCAAACTGAAAATGTAACTATTTTTTAAAGATTTTTTTTGTTTTGTTGAAAATTATTATTTTTAAAAACTGGAAATGTAACTATTTTAATCAAATATTCCAGCACTTTAGTTTGAAATTTATATCTTTAGTTAAATAATAATTGCTTTAACTGAAAATATAACTATTTACGGTTTGGTTGAAAATTTATATTTATTCAGTTGAAAATTTTTCTTTTTTAGTTAATAATTAATTATTTTAGTTGAAAATTCATCACTTTGTTTAAAACTGCAATTTTTGTAAATTGTATTTTGTTGCTTAATTGAAATTTTTTTACTGAAATGTAACAATTTCAAACGAATATTCCATTAAATTAGTCGGAAATTCATCTCTTTGTTTGAATATTAATTTTTTTACCTGATAATCAAATTATTAACTTTTGGGTTGACAAATTATATTTTTTAGTTGAAAATTCATGTAGTTTGTTCAAAAGTCGTATTTTTGGTAGCAATTAATTTTTTTGACTGATAATTTATATTTTTCGTTGAAAATTCAACTATTCTAGTAAAAATGTAGACATTCATTTGGCTAATAAATTATTTTCGTTTTGATATAAAATTAGTTTCTTGACTGAAAATTTGCCAATTTCACTGTCGATAGAAAACTGATCTTATTTATTAAAAAATTGAACAATTTAGTTTATTTTTACTTCAAAAATTAGAAAAATTTAAGAAATAATTAATTATGTTTATCGTGTTATTTAATTTTTTAATTAATCGATGGTACTAATTTATTGAAGAATTTCTTCTAATATAATTTGCCAAAGATATCTAGAAAAAATATATTAATAGAAGCTCTAATGCATGAAAAAATAATATTATTTATAAAGATTTGCTGTTCAATGCGATAAAAAATTACGCTTTTTAAAGTTTGTCTCATAAACTGTATTTTTTAGCCCAAATGAAAATTTTCCAGTATTTAAAAATTTGTAATAATTGGATAATAATGCATTGATATTCTTGAAGTTTGTCAATTTTTAAAATACTATCAGACTCTATTTTCAATTTACACTGAAAGATAAAAAATATTATGTTAATTTTTTTTATGAATAAGAAAGAAAAAATACAGGACTGACACAAAAGATGGAATATATTAAAGACGAGAATAACAGGAAACGAAGAAACGTCTACAGAATGCAAAAGATTGACGAACGAGATTAGAGACCCACCTAAAGAAAGATTTATTTATTTTTTATTTTATTTTTTTAGCGCGATTGGAGAACCCATTAAGTAATTAAAGAAGGTAGTGAGTAAGAAGAAAGCGAATAAAAAACCGCATAAAAAAATCAGTAAGCAGAAACCGATAAAACCAAAGGGATGGAAAATAGTAAGTGGAAAAATATAAAACTGTATTTTCACAGACAGATAAACAGATAATGGAAATAACCCAAGAATACTTCAATTACAGACACATAATAAGACCTAAAAGCATCTGTTACTCGAAACATTTTTTCTTTGTTCTGCAATCCACTTCCGTTTCCTTCCTTCTTTCCGTTTCAGCGAGCTCTTCTGCAATTTTATTATTTTATTCTTATTCCAAATAAAAAAGAGTAAAATAAGATTTTGGACAAATCTTACTGTTTTTTTAAGGGGGGGGGGGATATATTACATGAATAAAATTTTTTGATACAAATACCATGGTTAATTTTATTATATTTTATCATTTTCAATTCAAAAAATATTCGAAGTATAAAATTCCTGAAATTTCCGGCTACTTAAATTGTAAAATAATAGAATAACAAATAATTAATCAAATAAAACACTATCATATTTTTTAGAAACTTAGTTTTGAATTGATTATTTATTTATTTATTATTTGGTTTAAAAAATCATCTATTTTGCTGTACGTTCGTTTTTCTAAATACCAGAAAAACCAAAAGAATTTGTAACAAAATAGTTTAATTTTCAAAAATAAAAAACTGAACAAAGTGGTTAAATTTTAGACAAAAAAGACTACTTTTCAAAGAAACAGGATAATTTTTCACCAATAATGGAATATTTCAATTTACAACTGAAAAATAATCAATTTTACGAGAAATCAAATAGTTAAATTTTCAACCAAAAATAAAGATCTTTCAATTAAATACGTCATTTATCTACTATTTAATCAAAAAGTTCTCAAATATTAATGTTAATCTAACATTTAATTTAAACCAAAAAAATCAAGTAGTCAAATTTTCAAACAAAGATGGAATAGTTAAATTTCTAGTTTAAAAGTTAACGTTTGAATAAATATAACAACTTTTTAAAGAATTTGTAAGAAATTAGTTCATTAAAAAAAATAAATTTGAACAAATTGGTTAAATTTAAACAAAAAAGATAAATTTTCAACAACAAAAAAAGATAAAATTTCACCAAAAATGGAATAGTAAAATTTTGAAGAAAAAAATTACTTTTCAGCAACAAAAAAATACAATTTCCCGAAAATAATGAACTTGCACCAAAAATGAAACAGTTATAAATTTTAAACAAAAAAATAATGATTTTCCAACCAATTATTTTCATTTGAACTAAAAAAAGAATTTTTTATCAATAATGAAACAACTAAATTTCCAAGAAATCACATAAATATCCAACCAAACCAAATTTTTTTTACACAAAACAGGAATATTTAAGTTTGCAGTTAACAAAAAAATTTGTTTTTAAATAACGAATTTTCAACATAATAGTTCCATTTTTAACTGAAAAGATGAATTTTCAACTAATAAGATAGAATTTAACACAATATGGAATAGTTAATGAAATTATTCATTTTAGTTAAAAATTCGTTTATTTGTTTGAATTTTTATTTTGGCCTAAGAGTCATTTTTTTTAACTGAAAATTTAAATAAAAAAATTTTTGGTTCAGGATTCTTCATTTTAGTAGAAAATTATTTCTCTAAGTGAAACTTTCACTATTTCATTTTTGGTTAAAAATGTATCTTTTTTGGTTGATTTTCTTCGTTAAAAATTTATCTTTTTGCTGAAAATCCAACTATTTGTTCAGAAATTAATTTTTTATTTTAGTTTCATAATTTTAGTTGAAATTTCATTGTTTAATTACAGAATATAATTCTTTTGCTATAAACCCGTCCTTTTCGGTAGAAAATTATTTCTCTACTAAAATTAAAATTCAAACAAAGAAATAAGTTTTCAACCAAAAAGTTGAATTTTTAACCAACAAGAGAAATTATCAACCAAAAAGATGAATTTTCTACCGAAAAAGACAACTTTATAACAGAAAAATCAAATTTTTAAATAATGCAATGAGACTTCCACTAAAATTATTAATCTGTAAGTAAAAAATTTATTTTTATACAAAAATAGTTGAATTTTGAACACAGAGATTAATTTTCAACGAAGAAGATTAATTTTCGACCAAAAAGACCAATTTTTGGTTGAAAATAAATTATTCCGTTTTTGATGAAATTTATCTTTTGTTTTGGCAAATTAAGCTTTGTGATTAAAAACTGAAATATTTTTGTTGAAAGTTAGTTATTTTTGGTTGACAACTGAAAACTATTTTACTGAAAATTTGTTTTATTCTTTGGTTAAAAATGGGTTTTTTATTGTTGAAAATTGAACTATTTCATCGCAAGATTGTTACTTTTTTACTGAAAATTAAAGTGCTTTCTTAAAAATGCTTGTTTTTTGTAAATTGGCAATAAACTATTCCATTTTTTGTGAAAACTGATCATTTTTTGTTTAAAATTTAAATTTTTAATTGAAAACTGAACTATTTTTATTCAAAGTTCTGTTTATTTCCGTCAGAAATTCAGCTTTATCATTTTTGGTGTAAATATTTTTTTTTTTGAAAATTCCTTTGTGTAAAAATGTAAAATACTTTGTTCACAATACGGGTTTTTTTAAATGAAATATTATATTTTTTTGTAAAATTCTATCTTTTTTATATTTTACTTATTAATATTCTATCTTTTTAGTCTATTGTTGTTGAAAATTTGTTATTTATTTGGTTACAAATAAACTATTGCATTTAAAAAAAAATTTTTTTTTGTTGAAATTTCGTTTGTTATTTCTGTTAGAAACTTAAATATTGTATTTTTGGCGAAAATTAATCTTTTGTTGTTGAAAATTCAGCTTTTTGTTTGAAAATATATGTATTTATTTAAAAAATGTTTATTATTAATTTGAAAATCGAACTGTTTTATTTTGAGTAAAAATTGATTTTTTCGAGTTGAAAACTGAAATATTTGGTTGAATAATCATTGTCTTTTTTCAAAAATGATACTACTTTATTGTTGATTTTACGTGCTTTCCTTTCTTTTTGAACTGTTCTATTCTTTGTGAAATTTTCTGTTTATGCTGTAAATTCATATTTTTGTGAAAAATTTAATTATTTGATTGAAAATTAAATTATTTTTGTTAAAAGTTCCTTTTTTATTTGCTCAAATTTAGACTATTTCATTCAAAAATAGTTTTATTTTTTGCTTAAGAATGAACTAATGCATTTTTGGTGAAAGTTTGTCATTTTTGTACAAAAATTTATTTTTTTATTTTGAAAATTTAACTCTTTAATTTTTGATAAAAATTGACTTTTTGTAGTTGAAACTCTTTTTGGTTGACATTTTCGTCGTTTTGGATGAATTTCACGAATGTTTTTTTTAAATTATTGAATATTTATTAACTTACATTATTTTTGTAAAGTTTTTCGATGTGAAATGAGCATCTGAATTCTGATTTCGAAATTATTTGCGAATATATTTGTATTTATCCTGGAATAGTTTAAAATGTTATAAATAACTAAAATTTTCGGAAATTTGTATAATAAAACTTATTTGAATGATTCACCGAAAATAATTCTTAAATTCTTTTTATGTTATAAAACTGATTAATTACTTATTAGCTCATTACTTTTTTTATAATATTAAATTTAATTAAATCCAAATGAATTTTTTCATTGATAATTCAACTCTTCGGTCAATAATTTATCTATTTTCTTGAAATATCATCTTGTTTGGTAGAAAATGAATGAACCACCTCAACAAAAGTCTCAACTCAACTCTTTCCTGCCATCTCGTCTCACCTCCCTCGCAACCCGATCTCGCCTTCTCTTCTCCCGTCACTCCCTCGTAATTAATCATTCCATCCCCTCTCTCTCCCTTACTCTCTCACTCACTCTCTTTCTCTTTTCGTCTCACATTCTCTCCTCCTCTGGGCGTCAAACGGAGGTACTGAAGCAGCATGGCCGCGAGGCCACGACCTAATATAGCCCACCTTCGCGGGCCTTCAGTTTCAGATAGGAGATTGTCCCCAGCCTCTCTTACTTGCTTACCAGTCTTAGGGACCATACATCAATTTTCCTCGTCCCTGTAACAAACTCTAACAAAATATTGTGAAAAATTCCTGAAAATAGTCATGAATAAAATGACCAAATTTGGACAACCACCCTAAAATGTCCCCATTAAAATCTGAAAAAACGCTTCTAAAAAAAGAAAATAAGAATTGATTCTTGATTTAGATAGAAATAAAAAGGGGGAAAGAAAAATGAGAAGGCAACCAACCAAATCCCCTTCCTTCTCTCTTTTTTTTTGTTTTTAAATTTCTTTCGTCCTCTTTATTTCTACCATTAACAAAACACCATAAAAACATTTATAAAAAATAATCACCAACGTTTCGGCACTCACGCAGTACCCTTATCAAGGCAAAACAAAAAATAAAATAATTTAAAATAAAACAAAATAAA
>JAWWLR010000054.1:36779681-36792671 GCA_035041075.1 Acraspis erinacei
TTTATTTTTATTCGAAATATTTTAATCAAAATGTGTTGAAGAAACGGACATAACCTCAGAATTCAATTTCTTTACTTCACTTCATAATCAATACAATTGGAAATTTTTGCCCCGCGTGTTGTTTAGTTTAATTTTTTTCGTAAAAATTGTAAATTTGATTTAGCCAATTTATTAATTATTATTTTAAAAAATCATGTCAATAAAAAATTATTTTTTAGATTTTTATAATTTCCAATGATCAAATATAAATTATTATTAGTATTGTTATTCTACTTAGTATCTATTAGATGTTACAGTATTTATGAAACAGCCTTAAAAAATTGTATTTTTTTAAAAGCGTGCTTAAAAAAAGATTCTTCACTTTTCGAACATTTTAATTATTGCATCTAAATTATTATTTTTAATTTACTAATTTACTATTTTATTAATGCCTGAATATATAATTTGACTTAAAAATTGCGTTAATTTCAAAACATCCGATTCCGCTTTCGCGGCACTAGTCAGAAGCAGAGTAAATGGTGACATAACTCTCCATAGAGGAACTAGTAAAATCGAAATAGACGATGACTGCTTTTGTTTCGTTGCTCTGGCGCGCGCGTGATTTGAAATGTAAGATTGTTCCATTTTGTAATATATTTGAAAAAGACAGAAATAGCGTAGATCCATTGACTCATTTGAACGATTTATATTGAATTTGAAATGGAGATTGCCGTTTTTTTCCTTATTCTTGAATCTTTCAAAGAATGTATAAGCTACGTAGCATAAACTAAGACCCCCTCCCTATGTGGCCCAACATAGCTTTTTACCATACCCCCCAACCCCTAAATCGACCACGTAGTTTATGGATGACCCCTCAGGCTTAAGCGATATTTATATTTTTTGAAAAGATTCAAATTCAATTTAAAATTTGAGAAGTTTTCAACAAATTTAGAAAATAATGTATATATTTAAAGTTTTAAAACAAAATTGCGGAATGTTTCAATGTCAAGATTTTTAAGACATCTTAATAAAGTTTAAATATTTCAAAAATCTTCCATCTTTTTTCTAACTGGTCTAGGAACGAAATGAAAGTTTATAATCGGAAAAGTGCCTGAAGGGTTTTGTAAATAATGACACACAAAGAAACTCAGTTAAGCATGACCACCAGAGAAACGACTATTTGAAGTAAATAGAAATTTAAATGAGATTATTTGAACTCGGTAGAACTACTTTGAAAATTCGATTAAGGATGTTCTATCTGTACAGTAAAATTAGAAAATAGTCAATATTTAGCTTTGTTTATAATTTGAAAAAAAAATTTATTATTGGAAATTTTTTTAGAAATAACTCCTGACTTAAAGAATCAAAAAATAGTTGAAGTAATATTTGTTTATTTGAGTTCTTATTTGCATATTTGTGTTTTTCTTTCACCTGAGGCAAAAGTCGCAATTTTCATTCAATTTTATTTAGAAATAATGCGTTCAATTATTTTTATTTAAATTTAAATTAGAATCGAATGGTCAATATTTTTGTTAAAATATTGATTTTATTCTTATTATATGAAAAAATAATTCTCTAGCTCCACTGGGATTCGAACCGAGGTCTTCAGATTGCTAGTATGGCGCTCTTACCTATTAAGCTACGAAGGGTGCGAGATTCATTTAATAAAACCTCCTAGGCCCTAATGGTTCTGAGGTATTTCTTAAACTTGCAGGATTCTGATTTCTTCAAAAATTAAGTTTGTATAAAATCCCATCTTTTAGTGTTACGGTATTGACCAACCATTTATAAGTAAACAAGTTGAAATTAATTCTTTTTTGTCAAATGGTCTTATATCAATATTTTGGTTGAGATAATGATTTTATTCTTAAGTTGTGAAAAAACTATTCTCTAGCTCTGCTCGACGAATCTTCAAATAGCTGGCCTGCTGCTCTCACCTAACGAAAAAAAGTTGCGAGACGCGTGTCGCCGATTCGACTGAGGCTTTACAAGGGGAAATAAGTTGAAAATCCATAAGGTACAAATTTTTCTTTTGATTCAATGTAGCTTAGTTTCCAAGATATCTAACGCCCATTGGATCGCAAGAAAAATACGAACCTAATGCACTTTGCTGTAATTTTGCCTTGCAAGCCCCCGCCGAATCGGCGACGCACGTCTCTTCACCTCTCCTTGTAAGATACGGAGCCTACAAAATTTTTCTTTAACTATAAGATATAAAATATAAGACCAGACGAAAAAAATTAGAATTTAATAACTTATCTTCTGAGGTTTGCTGCAATGATGAATAAGCCTTTTTCTGGTAAATTTTATAAATCAACTTAAAGATTAAGTAATTTTGAAGTTGTTTACCTGCAGTGCAAGCGTCGTTGTAGATCTTTCTAAGCTGCAACTTCGATCTGCAGGCTTCCTGTCTAAGACTGCACTCGTTGGAATAAGTTTTGCCGTCGCTGCCACAAACTGGTGAAAACTCGAGGCCGCACTGTTCACCGCAACGACAGGCCGGTTGCCTCGATTCGTCCAGCTGACAGATTTCCGGTTCCATGCACTCGACGCCCGCGCAAGGATCTGCAATCCCGAAAAGTTGCAAACTTTACAAATTATCGAGTAAACTATTACCTAGTTCTTCGCTACCATATGTACATGTATAGGCAATTTATGCAAATGGGATTTTCCGGTCAGCAGTTCGAAATCAACCACTTTTTGCCCCGAAACAAACTTCTCTTTAAAGGCAGAAACAAATTTTTTGCTTTTTTATTTTTCATGAACTTCAGAGGAAGTTCGGTAGAGTAGACTTCGCTGTAATTTAATTCAAATTTTTGTCTGGAAGATGAGTAAACCCTCATGCGAAATAAAAACCATCCGTTAAAAATGGGTAATTGTTCCGGTCTTATATTTCGAAATTAAAATTATACTACGACCAAAATTTCCTAAAATTAGAGATTTATACATTCATTATTTCACTAATGATTTAGGTGAACCACAATGTTTTATCAGTCACTGTACAATTTTTAAGGCTTTTTTACGTTGTTATAATAACTCTTATGATTTTGACATTTTAGGAAATCAGATATCCAGAAATTTAAAAATATCTGGGAATGTTCGGTAATTTATGATAATTTATGGTAAATTAGAGTAATTTATCAACAATTAATGGTCACGTATGGTATAGAATTGCTCCTATCTGTTAATGCAATCAACTGATCGCTTGACGATAACTTTTTGTAAACCGATAATATGAGCTAAATGATATATAATTTTGATTATTTACCTCTGATGCCACACTTTACCTCCCTAGAGAGAAAAATTATACTTTTTCTCTCTCTGGCATCACAATGTTTGAAAAGGACTAATATGGCCCCGATTTATACGCAATAAAACTGGCAGAAATAGTGCAATTAAATTTCTAAGGTTATTGAAAAAGTTGTATAACAAAATTGCAGATCTAGAAAAATCACGCCTTTTCTGTTGTTTCAGTTTTTTGTAACTAAAACAGTTGAGTTTGGCTTTAATGTTGTTAAACAATTTTTATCGTGTCCTTCCTTTTTCAAACATTTTTATAATTTTATATTCAAATTTCTATAAACTTTCTTTGGTATTGTTGAATATTAATTTTAGAAATGTACCTTACATCGGAATTTTTATTGATAATTTGAAAAAAAAGCTTATGCAGAATGAAAAATATATTGAAATATCGACATACATCCTTTTAAATTACTTTGTGTAAAAGTTTTTTTTTTCATTTCATTTTAAATGTTGAATTCCACACACAAAATTGCGGCATCTTAATGGAGTTTCTGAAGAACTCCTTGTTTCCGGAACTTTTAATTCAAGTTCTTTTTATTCTTGAAAAGATTTTATTTCTCCAAGAGTTATTATTGACTGTTTTTAAAATTTATATATATTTATAAAAATTATATATAATTTGGCTTTCAACAAATGTGAGAGAATCCAATATCTACAAGAAAACTAATACAAAATAGTTTTGAAAAAATATAAATATTAATGAGAACAGACACTAAAAATACTATTAGTCTTTATCGTAAATGTAAATTAATTCTTCTTCGAAAAATAAATGATTAATTATTTTTTCCAAAATGTCAAAATTTAACTAGATGTACCGAAAGGAGACATGTGGGGTAAAGGGAGACACCCGATATTCATTAAAAGAAAGCGAAAGCAGAACATGAAACGCAAGAATGTCTTGTCCCCCACTCTAACCCAGAGGGTGTCCATCCGTTTTTCAACCAGAAGATTCAATATAATTCGCAAAATTCCAAAATTCATGTATCCCGTTTGCCCCGCTTGTTGGCCCGTTTTACGGCTGTTCTAGGTAACTGTAGTACAACCCACTATAATTTCAAACTCAACTCCGTGAAACTAAATAACACTTGTATTTTGGTTTGCAATAATAATCGAAACTGCAAGAGCAAGTTCCTGTTCCATAGTGGCTAACGGAATTTGTGAACCGATACACTATCGGCGACGAGATTAATCTTCGCCGGTATAAGGAAGGATGCTGGATTCCGTTTCCTGTTTATAGCTGGAAGCTTGAACTACGGTTGGCTGACGAGGCAAGTTCCTGGGAGGTGGTGTTTCTCAGGTTAGCTTAAGTTACAGTCCAGTGGAGCGGCTAAACTCCTTCATCCAACCACCCTCTTCGCCCCTTATCACCCCTTCATCACCCCTTTTCACCCCTTCATCACCTCTTTTCGCCCCTTTCTTCAATAGAGCCCTTTTCTCTCCAAATTGTACCTCTCCCTTTTCCCCTTTAAAGAATTCTAAGAAGTGTTGCTGTCTTCTCCTCAATTGCGTTTAATAAAATTCCCACTATTCCTTCTTAAACAACGTGGCTTTCCCAAATACAGACACCTCCAACCAGCCCTTCACGCGACATTACCTTAACTTGCCTGTTTTGCTTTCTTACCTCTGCGTAGAAAACGAAAAATGAAAGAAAATTCATGGTTTTATATTTGCATTCAAATTCGAGCTGCTGTGGCTAATTGTCCGTGGCTGATTTATATCAGGAACATAAAAGTACAGAGAGTTTCTTTTCAGGTGTCAACTTAGCAACTGATTTTCGGTAGGTGGAAATGTGCAATATTTTGAAACGTGTTCAACTAATTCAATTTTTGGTGCCTGGTTCTAAAATCCTCTCACTTTTTAAGGATTGATGTTGAAAAATTATTGCCTACATTTTTCATTGTTTTGAATTTATTCTGGTTCACGGAAATTCGGTGAGCGTAGAACAAATATTTTCGTTGAGCCCAGAGAAGCTGGAAAAAGACGGCTAGGTTTACCGAAATTCGGTCAACGTGGCACAAATATTTTCGGTGAATCTTGACACGTGGATTCTTTTAACTGAAAATTTCGGGACGAGCGACTATGAAGTCTTTCAATTTTTTGATCTATAATTTCGAAGAATTTAAGAAATAATAATTTTGTACGGTTACTTACAATTAAAACCAGGCTAATAGGAATATTTAAATCTAAAACTATTATACATATAATTGACTGTAATTGAATCAAGCAATTTAGATTATTAACACAACATTTTTTTGATTGTAGAACCCACGGCGAGGTTTTTAATGTGGAAGTTTCAATGATTTAATGAGATTGTCCCGACAATTTTAATATTAGAATTTTTAACTACAACTTTCGGAAATATAAAATTCAAAAACTAAAAATTAAGGAATTTTGAACTAAAGATTTTCAATCATTAATTTGTTAAGAAAAAAATCTTTAGTTTAAAGGAATTGTGCATTACAGTTGGCCAAGTAAATGAATGATTTTTTTCGCTGTTTCATGACCCTATTTTCTTTTATTTGTTGTTAAACTACTTGTAATTTTTTTATAAACTTGAAAGAAACTCATGACAGGTATTGCTGGAAATAATTTTACTACAATTTTATTCAGAATACTCACTATACGAGTTTGAAAATGTATTTGTTTTTCTGGTACCCTTTAGATATTTGTTAACTTAAAATTAAAAATGAAGCCCTTGCGAGAGTTCAATAGTGTACCATTGATAGAAAAATACCCTAAAATTGTTTAAACTACCCCTTGCAATGATATTTTGCGTCTACCATAGTGCTTCACATAATTGTTCATAATAAAAGTGCTAGGTAACTAAAAGAGTCTGAAAATTATTAACAAGTAATATCACCTAAAAAAAGTAGTCAACAAATTTTTTAAATTATTGTTTAAAAACATTAAGCTGATTCGTGTTCTGACATCCTTGTAAAAGGAGTTGTAAATTAATTCAAAATGTTACTCACATTACTCAAAAAGACGGTATTTTACCGTTTTTTAATTAAATCTTTGTGTAATATTTCTTCAGTCATTCTAGGAATTTTATAATGCTGAACTATGTGAAGAAATGTGAAAGAAGGAAAATATAGTTTTTACGAGTATTTCGAAAAATGTTAAGGGTAGTTTTTTATTAAAGGCACATATTTTAACTTTCACAAGGTTTTTTGGATTCATTCATAGGTAAAAGTATCTAAGCTGTATGAAAAAACCACATTATAAATTTTCGAACCCTTATAGAGGATTAAAAATTCTTCTTAAATTTATAAAAATTTCACAATTATTTGTACACCAAAGAAAATAAAAAAGGGTGATGCTATATACAAAAAACTAATATTTATTTATTTTTTCACCCAATTAAGCATTCAAAACTATAATTTAAAATTGAAACACTCACAAAAATGTGTGGTTAAATTAACCAGTATGCTGGTTAAATATGCCCTTACTATTTTCTCTGGTTAGAATAACCGGAATTCTGGTTAACTTAACCAGAAAATTTTATTAAAAAAATCAGCATTCTGATCACTTTAACCAGCCTTTTTTTTAGTGAATTATAGAATTTTTTGAGCTGATTTATATTATTATTAATAAGTATCATATTATGTAGTATCAAGTGACATTGAAAGTAATTAGATATATTTTTTGCGAAATGATGAGATTACCGTAAAAAAATTACTGTAATTGTACCGTTCAATAGTAAAGAATTTTAAATACGTATTGTGAATCTTCAAAGTTTAATTATTCAAAAAACTTAAAAAATGCTGTGCAACTTCACTTTGCTTCAAGTTGAAAAAAATGTATAATATCAAATTGTTAGTTTATAACTTCTCAAGGATTTGATTCATCGAGAAACAATAAAGAAGAAAAACAACACGCCCTGTAGTAATGAAGTCATTTGGTCCCCCTTGTGACCCTTATAATCCGCAGAATCAATAATAAGTTCCCATCATAAAGTATACTCCTCAACGTCGTTCGCCACCTTCTGCTTTCTCTCCCAGCCTCTTTCCTACCACCATTGACTGGAGTCTGGTTGGTACGGGACACGAATCTCAAGTGGTGAACGCCGATAAATCAAATTAATCCAAAAGTTTTCCAAGTTTCAGCCACAGAAAGTTTCCGAGTACGCGATTGGCTCCGGTGAAATTGAAAATTTACCCTCTCGCCCTATTGTTGGCGAACGTTACGCTTTATTAAATTTGCCCTCCTGGAAATGACGATGAGGGACATCAAGTTCATTATTCGACTCAATCAAACCTTAATCTCCTCTTAATTTCTTAATCTCTCTCGTTTTTTTCCTATCCAGATATCACAAAATGACTTTTAAATCGATTAAGAGTTCCCTTAACGATATATATCGTAAAAATGATTAATAATAAAGCAAGTTAAAAATATTTGCCTAGAAACAAATCCCTCTGGATATAGCATTATTATTTTTATTACTTTTCTAAATTCAGGATCATCATTTCTTCTCGAATTCTCTTCTTTTTTATTTTTTCGCTATCCTGGAAACAGGATTTACACGCTTGAATATTTTAAAATAAGGACCAGTAATAATACACAGAACATTGGGTAGACCCGACTAAGATTTCACATAAATTTAAAATCTGCCAAGAATTTGCAAATATTATATGCCTTCACTTTATTCAACATGCGCCCCTATCTTCAAATGATGAAAAAAGAAAAATAGTGAAATCTCATTCGAGTGTAAATTTCAGAACGATTCGCGACTTTCTAGAGAGTCTTAAAGTATCAAGGTAAAATAGAGACTCGAATTTAACTTTCGTAAAGAAACAAGATTGCTTTTAAAATATGGGAATTGTATTTAAAGAAGCCACTTGGATGCGGGAACGAAAATGGGAATAATTTTAAGTAGAATAATTAAAAATTAAAAACTTTTTAATACAGACATTTGTACGATATTAGAATTAATGTCTTGAAAATTGTTGAACTTAAAAATTAATTAAGGTTAAATTAATGTTCTGAAAAGCTGGTGATTTAAAATAACAAGACTTAGATTAATTTGAATATATCATTGAAGTAGAATAGATTATTTTGCTGTGTACTGGAATCCAACTAGTTATTAATATATGATAATTTGCATATGAGCTTTTCATTTGTACAAACAAATGTTTAAAAGATATTAATTTTTGAAGAAGCAGTTAGCGAGTTTCATTGGGGTGCTGAAATTCGAGAAAATATGGCTCTCTTCGAATTACGGACTTCAGAAACAGGCCTGCCGTACTTTGAGAAAACGCAGTTCATGGCACAAGAATATTGAAGAATGAAGTTATTATGAAATATCACATATTAATAATATTATTCTATGAAAAAATTTAATTTTAAATTATAAATTTTCAAAATTAAATACTCTTTAATTTTAAAAGATTTTCAAAATTAAATACTCTTTAATTTTAAAAGATTTTGAATTCAAAGTACAGCAATTGTGAAGAGGTAAAATTGATAATTCGCCATTTAAAAAGAATTTTGATTACAATTTATTCAATTTTGAAGAATTATATTTTAAAGTTATGTAACTTTGAACATTTTTTGGAATAGTTCTACTTTTAATACATACAATGGAAAATTCTTGAATTTAAAGGATTTGTCGATTTCTAATTTTGACGATATACAATTAAAACTCAGGAATTTAAAAAAATCTATAAATAACAATTCCTAAATTGTAATAATTTTAAAGATCAAAATTGAAGATTTTTCAATTTCAAATGTGTTAAATTTAAGAAATTTCAAACGTAAAGCCTTAGAAACAGAGTATTCTTAATTGTGAAACTTAAAAATGGCATAAATTTAAATTGTAAATGTAGAAAATTATAAACTGTTGAATTTTAAAGATTAACAATTTAAACTTCTACAATTTTAAAGGCTAACAATTTTAATTCTTAAAATCTTAAGGATTTGAGGTTCAAATATTTTCAATTTTAAAAGATTTATCAATTCAAAATTATGCAATTTTCAAAAGTTAGAACTGACAACTCTTAATTTAATTTTGAAGACAAATAATAGAAAATTCTACCATTTTAACGATTTGCAATTTAAAACTCTTTCATTTTTGAAATGTACAACTGAAAACGTTCTAATTTTGAAAGATGCATAAATACAAATTCTCAAATTGTAATTATTTTTAAGAAAAAAAATCAAGAGTTTTAAATTTTAAATCTTCTAGATTAAAGAAATTTTAAATGAAAAATATCAAAATTACAGAACTTTTAATATTAAGACATAAAAGTTAATAATTTATTAATGGTAAATGTTTTAAATGAGGACATCTTCAATTTTGAAGATCGATCATTCAAATTTTTACCATTTTAAAGCATTACAATGGAAAATTATTAATTAAACAAAAAAATTAATTTGCAAATTATTCCATTATTAAGAATATAGTATTATGTATTATTATTGTACAGAAATTCCAAATGTATTAGGTATCCGCAAAACTAGAAAACATTAACTAAAAATAAAAACAAAATATTACAAAATACATTTTAAATTTGAGTCAAAATTGAATGACACCTTTGCTGGTCATTAATAAAATTTTATTAATTTATTTTAGAAGTTTCCAGCTAATTATATCCACCTTAAACAACTGTAGCGGTCTGAAAACACAATTTTCCACCTATTAAATTTTTTTAACAAAATAACTTCTGATACTTTAAAACCGCTATTAAAGATAAAAAATACAGAATTTCAATAATAATCTTGCATTTTGCAACTTATAAGAAATGCATTATGTTGTTTCTCGAACTATGTTTCTACAGTTAAAGGTCAGTTACGCTCTCTCTCTCTTAAATCACAACTCACCAATCTTTGCAGTTAACGGTGTTTTTCAAAATTATGCAAACATTATTTTTAAGTTATTAAAACTTTCTAAAAAATCACGTGTATTATTTTTCTACGATTCAAACGATATGGAAACTTCATTTTTCGATTTTTTTTCAATTCATGTTTTTTTTCTAATGTCGTAATGAATAAGTTATGTATGTATGTAATATAATAAGTTATGTCGTAATGAATGGAATTATAATTGCAGTTGCTTAATTTTAGATCGCAATTTGTTGTCGATACGCATATGGCTAAATAAGATAGTAAAGCTTCAAATTATAGAATCAATCAATATAATTTTCTATGATATATTTTCATCTGAATTAATTATATTATTTAATTCAGAATAATGTCAGAGAGGGTGCAAGGCTTTAGTGTGAGGTTTCATTATACATCAATAGAAGTGGCGAATGACTAACAGACACGCATACATCTAACCGGAAGTTTCATGGCACTGTTTGAATCAACCCTGCCACCAAACGTAATTCTGCTGTACGATGTGCATAATGCCGATTCGCTCGAGTTCGTATAGTCACGTTGCACTAGAAATTCTGTTACATTGAAATGATGTTGCGTGATATTATCAAATAGAGTGCTGGCAGTCAAAACAAAACTTTGCTATTTCAATTAGTATGTTTTGTGCATTAAAGCTATTAATGTTTTAATTATTGAAATCAATTATACTCGTAAAGAGAGCGCACATAAATTAGTATTTTTAGGGGGGGGGGGGGTCAACGATTTTTCTATTTTATCTTGCATGGCGGTAACAACTGCAGAAACAAGTGCATTTAATTTAAAAAATTGAATGTTACTTTATCGATAATAGTAACAATATTACTTCTATTATACCTGCCAATGTCAGTTGTGCCTAGTACCTATCTTCAAACTAATAAACTAATATTCATTAGGAGACAAAATAATAATACATAAATAAGAAGGTAGATGGCCATCTACAAATTGCGTGGAACCTTAGTAAATTAATTTAGAAAATAAAATATGTTAATAATAATAAGTATTTATTTTTCCAAATGTAAAATTGTGTAATTTCTTCAGGAACTAAAATGTTCAAATCAATTTTAATCAATTTGGGTGGAAAATTTGTTGTTTTTATTCGCTTCAGAATTTAAGAATTCGTATGAAATTTTTTGTTTTCATGACTGAACAACACTTTTTTTTTTTAAATGGAACGATTCTGTTCGAGATTTGTCTTTTTGGTCTAAAAGTTTATCTGTTAATGTAGAATTTTGTGGAAAATTCAATAATTCATCACTTCAGTCAAAAGTTAATTTTTTTATTTGAAAGTTAATGTTGTTAATTTAAAAGTCAACAACTCCATTTTTTGTTGAAAATATATCTTTTTCAGTTGAAAATTCAATATTTGGGTAAAAAATTATATACGTCGATGGAAAGTCATCTTTTTCAGTAGAAATTCAATCTTTTTCATTATAAATGCATCTGTTTGGTTAACATTTAATCGAATTTAGTTGAAGATTTATGTATTTTTTTAGAATTCACTTTTAATTTGAAATTAAAATCTGTTTTTATCAAAATGCTACATTTTTTCTTGATACATAATTTCATTATAAAATACAGCTTTCTGGTGTAAAATTGAACCTGTTTGTTAAAAAGTTCGCTTTTTTGGTTGAATATTAATTCTTTTTCCTGAAAATTTAATTATTTTGCTGAAAATATAATTTTTTAAAATAGGAAATTAGTTTCGTTCTATTCGAAGTTAAGTTTTTAAATTAAAATTAAACTATTCCATTTTTGACTAAAAGTTAGTCTTTTCAGATTAAAAACTTAAGTAGTTGGTTGCAAATGTATATAATTTTTGAAAAATTAATCTTTTTTGGTAGAAAATTAACCTTCTTGGTTGATAATTTAACTATTTGATTAAACATGTATGTTTTTTGTTGAATATTCGTCTTTTGTGTTAGAAAATGTATATTTTTGGTTGAAATTCAACTATTTTGTTAAGGATTGATTTATTTGGTTGAAAAATCGTATTTTTGACAAAAATTCAACTATTTGCTTAAAAATGAATTTTATTATTTAAAATAATACTTTTCAGTTGAAAATTCACCTTTTTTGTAGATAGGTGGTCTTACTGGCCTTAAGATCTTTCTTTGTTGAAAACTCAATACTTACTGGAAACTCAATATTTGTTGAAAATGCGTCTTTTTTATTTAAACATCCATCTCTGTTGGTAAAAAATTCAATACTTTTTTATTAAAAATGCAACTGTTTGAACCTTTTTTCGATTTGAATACTAAAATTCTTGGTTAAAGTATATACTGTATCAGAAAGATTACGTAAGATAGAAAGTACGAGGTTGAAAATTTCCGAAAAAAACTGTACTTAATTTATACACCGTCCCATATACCAACATCCACAAATTTCTTGATATACTTAATTTTAAATTCTCTACTTCAAGACTTGACTGAAAATACAGTTGCATTGTTTACATTTCTAAAATTAAAATTATTTTATAACCCAAAAATAACGCTGGAGATATGAAACAAGATGGAAATTTTCTCAATGGGATAAGTTTTCCTTTCTATATAAGAACGCAATACAAACAGGAAAAGCTCCACCTCCTCAAAGGCATGGAGGTGAAATGGAAAAACTTTGAAAAGATTCTGTCGTTTGATTGAACCAAGGACGAGATTCTGACATTTCGAGAGAGCGACAATGTGCCGAGACTCGAGGGGCTTTAAGTACAAAGGTCTTTCTGCTTGAGTGATAAAAGTGTGTTTAAAATTCCCGCGTTGCCGCGAGGCAATTGTTTTTTAAGTCCGCCGCTAAGCTTCGCCCGCGCACCTCCGCGAGCTCGCCTGCCTCTAATCTTCAAAGTTACGCTGAACTTTC
>JAWWLR010000054.1:36813811-36832458 GCA_035041075.1 Acraspis erinacei
ATCTATGGCACAAATTGCATTATTTTCAAACTTATTTCGCTGATCTATAGACTGTACATTTTAATATTTTAAACATTACATTTTAATATTTTAAACATTACATTTTAATATTTTAAACATTACATTTTAATATTTTAAACATTAATAATAATAACGAATAAAATGGAAGGTGGGCCAATTATAATAATAATAACTCTTTATTGAGTTCGTAAAAAAAGGATAAGTACATGGCGATCAGATATAACATGAGAATCCAAAGGGTGAGGTACAGCTTAAAGCTGCTTTCAAACCTAACAAAAAACCTAACCTAATCAAACGTAATTTCAAAATTGAACTAAATGATAAGAAACGTTTAAATAATCTTTAAAAGCCAATAAAAATCCCTTATAATTCTTAATACCCGTGTAAATCCTCGAAATTCCATTTAGTATTACGATTTCCCTTAAAGTTCTTGAAATTCCTTAAAATATTTTAATATCCAGTAAAACATTTTCAAAACTCCTAAAGTTCGTCAGAATTGCTAAAAATCCTTTAATGTATTCGAAAAGACTTCGAAATTCCGCAAGATCTTTTGAGATCGAATCGTTTTTCAGAATTTAAAGACAACATTATTAAATCTTTCAGCATCCTTTAAAATAGTTTACATATTTTAAAAATATTTTGAATATATTTTGGAATTATGTCAAATATAACATAAACCCTTAAAATCCTTTACAATCTCTCAAGCTTTACTTAAATCACTCAAAATCCTTTTTAATCCGCAATAAACGATCATAAAGCTTTAAAATCCTTAAGACTCCTTTAATATATTGTAAAATGTTATAAAAAAGTTGATATTCTTTTTGAAGTTGTTCGTTTAAAATACCCTTTACTATTGGTTATCCCTTCAAATCTTTTAAGATTCTCTGAAGTCTCATTAAATCCCTAAGAACTTTAGAAATTACGTCAAATGCCGTAAATATTTGTAATTTAAAAGATATTTGGTAGTTTGTCGAAATACATGAAAAGCCTTTTTAATCTTCTAAAATCCTTGCAACTCGTCCTTTCCAATTTTTTAAACCCCTTACAATCTTGTTTACAGTAAAAATATTTGATAAATTGTCGAAATATTGATTAAAAATATATAATATTATATAAAAAGGGGAAAATGTTACAAAAATCTTACAAATCCTTAAAATGAGGGGGGGGGGGGGTGAAAATTTCAAAAATCGTCCTCACGTAATGAATGGACGTTCTCTTAAAAAAAATGTGAATTTCATTCAAATTTTTTACAAGATTGCATTTACCACGTTTAAAATCTGGGGATTTGCAAAAAAATGTTTCCTTTTTAAAATTATAATCTAGGATGTTTTTACTAAATTCATTTTTTATTTGTATTACATTACTGAAAAACGTGAAATCTTAGTGGAAAAATAAAATATACCATTTTTAAAATGATTTACAAACTCCAATTTTAATAACAAGCATTTTTAATGGAGCTTTAATATAGCTTTCTATTTTTATTATTCTTTATGTTTTAATGAAGCTTTCCATTATAATAAAGCTTAAAAAACTGTATGGGACGAACTCGAAATTCATAAGATGATTATTATTGTGAAGGACAGATTATAGAACTCTGTAAATCTCAGATTTCTGAGTTTATCTGACTAAGAGATATTCGTGTCGACAAATATGTAAAACCAGTCTAAAATTTGTATTTAAAAATACGTTTTTTATATGATGATAACAATAAATAAAAATAGATGTAAATTTTTACATAGTAGAAGAAAAACTTAAACTTAACGAATAAATGTTGGTGTACAAAAATAATTACTCACATTTAAGTAATGCAATTATAAGAATGGTAGATTTTCACCTGTTGTAAAAATAAAATTTTCAAATGTTGCAAATTGCTCAATCAGTACATCATTTTTTTAGAGAAGGATTAAAATATCAATTCTTAAAATTTAAAGATTCAAAATTAATGCAGAAATTCTGATAAATATTGTTAATCTGTCTAGAAACTCATATTTCTTTGTGCTGACTGAACTTTCAGATGCAGGGTCCAGAAATAAATTAAATTCATGAAATGTTTTTTTCACGATCAATCTCCATTAATTATCGTTATTGTTGTATATATAGGGTATTCGGTTGCACCCATACATTCGTGTGGTGAAAATTAAACGACGCTTCGTTTGCCGCAGTAACTGTCCACTAATTACATAGGGGCGTACTTTGCATCTGAGCATGGCATAAACAGGAACATGGCATAAAACTGGTCTCCATTTTGTAATCATTTTGGAAAGTTATTATAAATCATTACAAATTACTAGAAAAGAGTAAATCTTCTTTAGTAGTAGTTACTCAAAAGTTTATGCTGCGCTGCATTTTCATTAACCAGCATCATTTCAGTGGATTTCTGCTTTCATTACTTTTCTTCACATTTAGAAACATTTAATTATATTTATTTGATTATAAAAAGAACTGCAGGACGTAAGCTATTGTTGATGCTCGTCTGCTTCCTTATATCCCACCAAAAATATATGTAATGCAAAAAAATGTGGAAGTAAAGCTATACGAAATGGTGAAAGAAAGTTGGCCAAGTATTTTTTGAAAAAATTTTCAGAGTAAAATATTTAAAAAATTTTTTTTAACAATTACAAATATATTTAAGCTCCTTACTGAATTGAAAAAACCAATCTAATTGTTTGGATAATTTTCGTGAAAAATTAATTTAGTTATTTGAATTTGTTCATTCATAAAATAAATCTAATTGTACTAAATTATTCAATTAAAATTTGGATTAAATTTTTTAATATTAATTAAAAAAGGATAGAATGGCTCAGTTCATCAAACATTACGAAAGATGAGTTTTTTATAAGAGTTTATAGAAATATTGTTTATTTTCTAGAACTTTATTTTCCGATATTATCATGGAACAATGATTGAAGAATATTTGTTTATTTTCATAAGCCATTTGACGAATAAATATAAAACTTTACGACTTCTAAATAAATGAGTGTAATTTTTGGTTACGAAATCTACCTTCAATGTCTCAGAAAAGAGATTTTTTAGAAGACTTTGTCAGGTGTTGAGAATTTTTTATTTAATTAAACAAATGTTATGAAGAAATACAGATTTTCGTCAATCATCAACTGGCAGATTTTGTTTTTTCAACGGAATTAACTCAGAATAACTTGTTCATATAACCTTCTTTACTCTGTATCTGTCGTTTTTTATAAAAAAAAAGTATTACAAGCGAATGCTTTTCAAGATTATTTAAGATTAATTCCGCTGAAAAGCAAAATCTTCCCGTGGGAATTGTAAAAAAATCTGTACTTGCTTATCAAATTTATTTACATAAATAAAAAATTTTATCAGGGATTAGAAGGACGTACATAATATTCATTGCGGACAAATTTTTGATACAAATTTCTGAAGTAACGCATGTCTTAGAACAAAAAATGCATAAAATACATATTTTGCTATTAAAGTTGATTTTTAACCTTACATTAGTATTTTCACTTATTAATAATTTGTAAATGCAAAGATAAACAAATGCTTTAAAAGGTTGTACATTCTGGATATTATTTATAAGGAGTGTATTCATTAATATCGCAATCTAAATCGATTTGTAAAAATTGTGGCTTTTAAAATATCAGTATTGGATCTCCTCTCTCTCTTTTGATTACTCCTTAACGTCTTATCAGTGTTTTTTCATAACTTTATTTTCTTATGAAAAATTGACGATGCAAAAACTGTGCGCGTTTAGCCCCAGTCACCCCTATCATATAATAATTATGAATAATTTTTTGCTTTGATCGATTTTATGGTCTCTTTTACAAATAGCAGTATTCATAATTTTGGACCTATTTTAAAAAGTCGTTAGCGTCCAAATAGTGAGATGATTCCCTGCTTTTATATACGCAAATAATATTCTTGCCATATAGGTTCATTTTATACTGACAAACTCGAGGTAAATTGACGTGGTGCAAAATTTAGTAAAAGAATTTGACAATTTTAATAAATCGATTTGTAAATATTTTGGCATTTAAAATTTCAGTATTTGATCCCTTCTCTCTTTTTATGTTTCTCTTTCTCTTGTGAACATACCAGGTCCCAGTCCCAACCGGTGCGATATCATAATTAATAATCCATTTTCCCGGTTTTTGCCGGTGCACCTGACTGTCCCGACGCCGAGCACTGCTTTCGTTATAATTTATTATCGCTGGCCAACTGTAACGCATGACTGTTTCCACCGCGTTTTTCAAAAGTCCGAGCTGAAATTTCTGTCGATCCATTTGGTGCTCGAAATGTCAAAAATGAAATAGGAGCTCAATTTCGAAATCGAATATAAGTGAATAAAGTTTCGGTTAATAGAAACTTTTCTTTGTTCTGCTTAACACGTTCAAAATACCGAAAAAACTCTAAAATTCGTAAATCAGAAACACATTTTTTTATCAAAAAGTCAAAATGGTAAATATCGTCTTTGATTCAAGATAAAAAATTGATGGTTCGACCCAATCAACTATTTCGTTAATATTCGCATATAACTAAACACAAAAAATATGTTTTTAACAACTTTAAAAAAATATGGTTCTTTAATTCCTGAAACCGAACATAAGATATTAACTAATTTCAAACATTTTTGTTCTAATTTTTTTGGATGCCAATCCACAAATTAAAATCTTATCGAGTTACATTTTTGTACTTGAAGAAGCTTTTTAATGTGCTAAGGAAATTAGAAGACCTAATTTAAGTTATCTTTGAATACCACTTTTATACAGGTAATAACAAGCAATAATATACGCACGTTATAGCGTGCGAGGAACATTTTATTCTCAATAGATAACATACAAATATAAAAAAAGATTTCTATGATTTAAATTTTTAATTCTACACTTTAATCACTTCAAAAAATAATTTGAGAGACGTGCTTCTATTTTTAAGAAAAAATTTTGTCATTTTTTCGAAATTAATTGGGAAAGGAAAAACTGTAGAGCTTACTACCATGCTTGTTCGAAATTGCACCGGATTTATTTCAAGGTTTCTCAATAAGAGCGCTCGGTAAGTTTGGATTATTAATGACTTTCTCGTATTCGTAGCGCGACGGTTTGAAAGAAGATTTTGTGTACCTATGCATTGCACATATAAATAAACGTTTACGCGCTGTACAAACCAGAAAAATTGAGGAGGATCGAACCGCTCTTATTGAGAGAAACATGCGCAATTGCAAAAGTTGCTTACAGCGCACCCGTCGATACAAGGCCGGGGCAGCCAATGAACGCCGCTTCACGAAACTAACCTGACGACTCGCGAGCGCGGTGGGGGCCCTCCAGCCTTCAAATTATCGAATTTTTCCGTTTCGCGGCCCTGAAAATAGGGCAGACTTCACTCTGTTTGTCAAATTTTGAAGATTTAAAATTTATCCTGACGAATTTCATGTACTATAAATAGTAAATTATTATCTGTTGAACTTATGTAAGTATACCTAATATTTAAATAATGAAACCAACCAATCTAAAAAAAGTAATAGTAAAAAGGAACCGTCATTGATGGCACGAATTTCGTTAGGGCAAGTGAGCGAAAATTATTGGGAGTGTGGATAGAGGAAGTGTACGGGACGTGATGGAAAATGTTGGGAGAGAAAGTAGGGGAAGTGAAGGGAACTGAGGGTAAAGGATTTAGGGAACTAAGGAAAAAGAAGCAGTGAATAAGTGGCGAAAATTAGAAATAATTGCGGAAAGGGTCGTAGCGGAAGTGATGGAAAATGATATCAGGAGAACTAGGGGAAGTCAGACGGAAGAATGGATGCGATTTAAGGAACGCTGGAGAAAATTATTGAAAGTGAGGGATGATAGTAATTGGAAGTGAGAAGACGGCTTGTTAGAGAGTGTAGATCGTATGGGAGGGGATATTAGGGAGTAGAAGTAGAACAATGTAGGGGGAGTAGGGAAAGGGAAGTATGGGTGCGGGAAGTTTGAACGACTTAATTAACGTTTTAATAGGTTACGAAACCCATTTTTTCAAAAGCACAGCGCCTCCTTTGACTAGTTATTACTGTGAAATATCGCTTGAAGGATTGAGAATCTTAAGCTTTAGATTATTAAATTAAAGAGGACCAGTTAAGCGATTCACTCTGAGAAACTTAACCTGCTAGACCCCATTTTAGCGAATGGTGACGACAGGCGATTTGTATGGACATGGTGGTCTTTGATGTAACCACACAATTGTAACTCGAGATCCAGTCTCTACTTTGGCAAGTATAAACTCCTCATTAACCTATACTGCGAGCCAGTGGTTTAAATAGAAAGTTCAGAACTCGCGCTACTGAAGAATGTGTTTCGTCACCGAGAACTTCAAAACTGAATCTATGTGCTGAAATGTTGCCTATTCATTTAATTCCATTCACCAAATAAGTAATAAAAAAACTTATCAGTAATAATCGTTGCCTTTAATTTGTTTATTTACAGTTTTTAAATTTTCTGTAGAGGAATAAATGAAGAAGGTATGATAATAATTTTTAAGAATAATAATTATAACAATAAAATAATATATAATAATCTATAATAATCTTTAATAACCCTTTTTTAAATAAACTTTACTAATCTTTAATCTTTAATCTACGAAACCGAACTAGGAAGCAAACTCATGTGAAGTATAATGGACCAATATTATATTAATTTGCCAATCCAACGGGATATACGGCGAAAGGAGCAAAGGGTCGAAGACCCCTTCATTCAGTATCTCTTGTATCAAAAGCGAGGGAGTGTTCGTGACAGAAACGTTCAAGCTATGAAACTGGTCGAGATGCTCGTAAGGGTTTCAAAAGCCCAGTGAGCGAACCCATTTCTTCCCTCTATCCATTTCCCTCTCATCTTTCATGGCATACATCTTGGGGCTGGGGAAGCTTACTTAAGTACCAATTAAAAGGTGTCTACCTCAAACTCATCAACTTTGACATATACAATCACATGTGTCAAAAAGTAGCTAATAAAATAAATAAATTCAAAAATAACAAAATTATATATAATAATCTGCTACTAATTCATTATTTCAGTCCTCATTTAAGCTTCTATGCTGCGGCCCACTTTTCGAGTTTTTCTTTTGCCTAGCGATTTTTTTATCATGTCAATGTAGCTGATTATTAGTATACATCAGTTTGACATCTTATCAAATTTTCTTGGACTTAAAGTTGTTCCTTTTCAATGAAACTGATTTAACATTGATTTTTAAGATATTAAATTCGCATCTGAGATTAAGATGATTG
Source organism: Acraspis erinacei (assembly GCA_035041075.1). Classification (NCBI taxonomy): domain Eukaryota; kingdom Metazoa; phylum Arthropoda; class Insecta; order Hymenoptera; family Cynipidae; genus Acraspis; species Acraspis erinacei. Next base: position 36,821,061 of record JAWWLR010000054.1, read on the forward strand.
AATATTCAAAATCCTGGTGCAGATTTCTAGAACTAATTTTTTTTTAGCGTTTTAATTTCTTGATTCTTATTTAAGAATGCTTTAATTTGAAAGGAAATATGGAATTGGTTACTTATTAACTCAGCAAGTTTATTATAAAACTTGAGTGGTTAATAATGTCAAATTCTTTAAATTTAGACGGTTATAGTGACACTGCATTCTTCATACATAAATCAAATTTTTTGTTCAATTAATTATATCTATTTTAAAATACAATGTAATTTTAAAGTACTTTTAAGAATTCACTTATGACTTTCAAACAATTAAACTAAAAGATTCCTCCCCAAATCTCGAGCTAAGTTTGAAAAATATAAAGTTTGGCCCAATTCAGCTCAATAAATATTGAAGATTGAACATTTTTAACTCAGCCTAAAAAGAAAAAATTTAAAATGGAAAACTTTAAGCTCTTGAAACTTTTAGCATTGAAATCATATACAGAAATATCGACTTGTATTCTTATTTTTTAACTTTTAATTTTCAATGCAGTATTTTTTAATAGGACCATTTTTTAGTTAAAGATTTACTAAAATAAATCTTTTCAAACTAAAAAACATTTATTTTGAAATTTTGAAGAATGAATAATAATTCTAACGCAAGTCATGAAAATTAAACGGTTTAGAATTAAAGTTTCATTTTATTAGAATACTTTCATTTTATAGGTTTAAATTTAAAACTTCTTATTTTAAACTGTGAAAATTACGGTGATTTTTTTTAGAAAAACTAGTTGAATCAATTTTAAAAGAAATATAATATCGATTTAAAATTCTAGAATTTCAGCAGCATTGCTTTCTAAACATTCAGTTTAGTTTTCAATTTTATTTAATTAAATTTTAATTGCTTCAAATTATTAATTATATAAGTTCAAAAGTTTTAAATTCGATTTCATTTAATTTTAAACTCTTTTAATTAGAAATAATACAATTTTGAATTTCTTTTAATATTTAATGGTCAAATTAAAAAAAATCGAATCTAAAGATATTTTAATTTTCAACGTTTTGACATTCTTCTAAAGAAAATGTCAAATTTTGAAAAGTTAGTTTACAATTTTTTTAAGTTTTACAGCTACTGTTCTAATACTTTTTTATGTAAACCTCTTTGAACATTAAATTATCTAAATATGGGATTTTTTATTTAAAACTTATACAAATTCAGTTCCTTTGCAGCCCACACGAAATATTGTCCTTTTTCCAAATTCAACGTAATCTAAAATATTTTGAATTTCAACGCTTTCAATTCAAAATCACTCAATATGTTTTTTTAACTTTTAAACGATTTCAATTGGAAATTGTTAAATATTTATTATTGTTTCAAAAATATTTAAAAGTTAATATTGCAAATTTTAATCGATTTTCCGTGACTTTTTTCAAAAGGGAACTTCCTGAGAGAGCGAATTCGTCAATTTTGAATATAAAATAAATAAATAAATAATTTCATTAGTGTCTTTTATAAGAAATGCTTTCAAACTGTTTTCATCCATTTTATCTGTTTTATTTTTTCTCCTTCTACAGACTATGAAATAAAAGAAACCGCTTTGGGCACTAAAGCAATTTCTCTATAAAATGAGAGCGATTGTATTCAAGAGAAAAATCCCTGATAAAACGAAATCGACGATTTTGAATAAATAATTTACAAAATAAATAAACAATTGTTTAAAAAATTTTATTATCTGAGAAATGCTCTTAACCCTTTTTATGCTTCAATTAATCCATTTTATATTTTTTCTTCAGGTTATAAAATAAAAGAAACGGCTCTAGGCCCTAAAGCAATTTCTCTATAAAATGAGAGGGATTGTATTCAGAAGGGAAATTCCTCATAAAGGGAAATCATCGATTTTGAATAAATAATTTACCAATATAAATAAATAAATAAATCGTTGAAATAATTTTTTATCAGTGAAATGCTTGAAAACCCTTTTTCTGCGTCATTTAATCTGTTTTGTGTTTTTTCCTTAGATTATATGATAAAAGAAACCGCTCAGGGCAGTAATGCAGTTTCTCTATAAATTGAGGGTGATTTTGTTCCAGAGGGAAATTCCTGATTAAGCGAAATCGCCGATTTTAAAGCAATAGCGGTTAATGGTTTGTGCTGATAGCGACTATAGTTCCGTAAACCACAGGATAAAACCACGGGTTAGACGACATGCAATTAACGAATTTCGGCAGTGCGATCGCGTTGGAAGAACGTGTCTGACATTCAAGACCAGAGAAGGACTGCTTGAGAGGCAAAATCTTACCAATACACGTCCTACCATATTCTGACAGAGTTTCTTGTTCAATGACCATTCACCCACTTCGTGACGCGACATCCGATGGGGTTTGCAGTTTAGTAACGAGCTTCATTTTCAAATTTCCACATTTAACTTATCCAGAAGATCACTCTGGAAGATAATAAATTTACTTAATACATATAGGTATATAGGTACAAGTACCTGTATATTCGTTTATTTTTCGTTTATAAAATTATAAATAGATATTTATGGTTTAAAGGAAGGAAGATTGATCTCTGCCTATTTTTTATTTAAGATAATAAAAAAAAGATATAAAATTATTACTTTCTACCAAGGGTTAAGTGCACAAACAATATAATATTAAATTTTACTCTTTTATAATTTCATTTTTTAATTGAATACCTGAAGTTATAAACCCAAACGATCAATTATTGAGATGACTGTTAAATTTTCTCGAAAAAGTTATAAATTTTCAACAAAGAATTTAAAAACTCAAGACGGCAAATCTTTTAGAAAACAGTTGACTTTTAAACAAAGATAAATGAAGTTTTAGCTAAAAACGATAACTTTTCTACTAAAAGCTAAAATTTTAATTTAAAATAATACATTTCCTATCAGAAAATATGATATATACAAAATAGATAAGTTTTCAACAAAATAATTGAATTATCAACCAAAACAGGTAAATGTTCAAGCCGAAAAGTTGAATTTTCGACCAAAAAGTTCATTTTCAGCCAACAAAGATGAATTTTTAATTAAAAAATATGACTTTTCGATCATAAAAGATGAATTTTCAATTTAAAAAAACTTGAACAGCACAGCGAAACTCATTTTCAACAAAAATAAGGACAAATTATTGATTAAAAAACAATTAACAGAATTGATACATTTTCAACAAACAGGATTAATTTTTTATCCACATGGACGAATTGTTGAAAAAAGACAGGAAGTTTCGACAAAATAGTTCAATATTCAATTTATAAAGAAAAAATTTACGACCAAAAACGGAATAGCTGCTTTATATTTAAATAAAAATATTAATTTTTAATACAAAAACCATAGTAGTTATATTTTTTAACAAAAAAATATATTTTAAACACAAAAGTTAATTTGGGAGCAAATAGCTGAAGTTTATACTAAAATTATGAATATTCAAATAAAAAAATTTATTTTTCACAAAGTAGGTCAACTTTACACCAAGTAGTTAATTAAAGAAAAAATGAAATCTAGTAGTAATTAATCGTAAAGTAGACTCTTTAAGTAATCGAGATTAATTCCGAACCAAAAATATAATGTTGCACTGCTCAGCGACAAAAAAATTAAGTTTTAACCAAGAATAGTTGGATTTTAAAAATAAATTCCAATAATTCAGTTAAATCTATGAAAAGCACATGATATCTTGTAGGTACGCAGTTTTACAATTCGAAGCATTAGTATTTGATAAATATCACCGGTGTGAAATTATAAAAAATTAAGTAATTTAAAATTTTGTTTTATTTTATTAATAACTATGGATAAATATTGTAGTATTATTATTAAAATATTATTGTATTCACGAAGTAAAATTAATGAAAAAACAATACCAATGTAGTAGAAAAGTTTTGTCAACAATTTTTTAATTGATTTTATTTGAAAAAGAAATGTTTAAAACAACCTACTTAGTTTCAATTAACCTGACCCTAAAGGCAAGAACTTACATCAACAATTTCCACAAAATTATTGAATATAATAATAAATTCTTTAAGGAAATTTCATTAAATTTCATTAAAAACAATTTTCACTCAAATAAATCGCAAAAAATAATAATTAACGCCAAAAACGCACAGAACCCAGCTTTTTACGTATGTAGTTTTTCAGGACTCTATAAAACTGACTTATATCGGTGATATTCAAAAATTAATTTTTGTTTGAAATTCCTTGGATAATTTTGAAAAAGAGTGTTCAGGGTCAACTCGATATAGCTAATATTGCCGATTCTGAATAAACTAAAAAAAGTCTTGTTTTTATGGCATATACGTGTTGAATTGCATTAGGCTTGCGAAACCTCTAAATGTCATTAAAAACGCCTTTCTTTTTTGGTGAATTCGAACAAGTTTGGGGGCAGAGGGACCTGCATCTGATTCGAACATTTTTGTTTAAACTCTATTACTTATACACTGAAACCTGGACTTCCGTAAACTGGATGTGACAGACAGTATGATGGCCGCACTCTCAACGCATTGGTTGCATCAGGTTGCGTCATCCGTACCAATTCAAAAGAAATGATTACTGCGACTCTGCCTTTTTACGGTCGGAGTCCCCGGATGTATGCCGAAGGTTACTGCCAGCCATGCCCGAAACCGCGTACAAATCCTTTGTACTGTAACTTTCAGTGTACTTTATTGAGCATCTAAACTACTAAAACTACTAAACTCTGATGTTCGTAAAGTCGTTAGGTGATACAATCCCATACAAGTTCAGTAAGCTAATTCCCTCTTAGATAATAAATCTTTATCTTATGTTTTATTGCTCTTATCTGGAACACTGTGCCTTCTATGTTCTTCCTCTGTTACACAGAAGGAGAAGCAATTGCGACAGACACTCTTGAGCATAGTTGGAAGAGTAGGTTCTGCAAAACAAGTATTATACACTCATATCAGCGATATGGTGCGAACTACCAAAATTCTCACGACTCGACGAGACGGGGATAATGACCTAATGGCGTGTTTCCTCAACAAGTTGTCGTGACGTTGAGGGTTGGTGTTTGTATAGTATCGTTATTGGTCGTTCCCATGACGGTAGTAGGTTTCCCACAAGGACTGCTTATCTCAAAACTGTATATACTTGTTCCCGTACTACCTGTCTGACATGTCCTGGTATTAACTACTTGTCGTAACTGACCACAGCGGGATTCGAACCACTTATCTGCGCCAGACCTCCCACTTCCGGACTAGACGGTACGTAAGAATGGCTTGAAGTGCGTTCCTTTACAAACTCCCTAGTAGTTTTATCTATGCTGATTACCCTGACGTGCTGGTAATCCCGGAACAGGAAAAAGATGAAGGTAGGAAGGATTTAATGTTTATGTTTCATTTAGAAGATGAGTAACAATATTTTTTGTAGGATATTGTGAAGTTTATAAATAATTTCAAGCCATTTTTTTATGATTTCTGCCAGTTAAGAATTTTTTTTAATTAGTATAGTAAGAGAGTTAAAAATCAATACTTTAAATTTAAATTTAAAAAAAAACATTCTTTAATTTTCGCGAACTCAAATTAAAAATAGTTCAAGTTTAAGCGTCTAAAATATTTTGCACATTAAATTTTTAATCTGTAATTTTTTGATATATAAAGTATTTTACAATAATAAAAATATATTTTTGAAAATGCCTAATAAACTAAATTTCAAAAGTTAATAGTTCTTCCAATTTTTATAATGAAATTAAAGTAATTCAAATTCTTATTTTAAATTAAAATCTTTTATATCCTTTGAATTTTGCCTAATTCTTTTATATGATTTGAAAAGGTAGAAAGCCGTTTCGATCCCTTAAAATACAATTTAGTTAATTCCTTAGAGTAATGTAAAAAATCATTGCAAATATTGTAATCATGAAAATGTACTGAAATAAATATAAACAATTTTAAATTTCTTGTACTTAAATTAAATAAAATCAACAAACAATTTTTAAAAATTAATAATTTTAAAAAATCCAACTTTTAAAATGCCTGGAAATCTTTTAAAATTGTGCAAATCCATTAAAATATGTCAAATTTGTTTGAAACTCCGTAATTTCATTTTCTTCTAGTAAAAACATAAACAATTTAAAAATGCATAATATTAATTTCTAAATACTAGAAGTTCTGGAAATATCTGAAACGTATTAAATAATTTTAAAAAGTATGACTTCTAGTTCATAAGATATTTTTGAAAGAAGTCCTACTTTCATCATTTTATTTTTGTTATGAATTTCAATATTTTTTACGTATCTAGAGACCATAGAGATTGTTATTCATATATTGTTTATAAATTTTTTAAAGCAATAATTTTTAGTCTTCAAATAAAAATTGCTCAGATTTGAAAAATTTACATGCACAATTGATAATTCAGAATTCTGTGTTGATATTTTTAAATTAAACCCTTGGGGATAAAACAAGTTTGAACACAAAATTATTTAAATTTTTAATGTTTAAGTTTCTTTATGTAATAATTAAATATTATATTGAATGCAGGTTTAAAGAAAAGATATTTAACATCTATTAAAAACTACGCTTTAATTTTCCGAACCGTTAAAGCTGGTTTCTGGTCAGTTTTAAAATTGTGTAAATTCTAGAACTTCTTAATTTGTCTTCAATATATAAATTTCCTTTAAATTAGTTTTTAGAGATTCAGACAGAAATGCCGTTTTACTTTATAATAGCTAATTTAAGAAATATTCAATTTTTTTATAGATTAAACAAGAAAATATTTGACCTTTAAAGTGTCATTTAAAGCCTAAATAGCTTAGTTTGAAATTAGTCAAATTAAAAAAAAGTTAAATTAACTGTAATAATTGATTCTGTAAGTTCAAGAAAAAGGTTTTACTACTCATGATAGCATACTCTAGTTTTAAATAGAAGATTTTTGTGGGTGCAAAATATAGAATTGAATTTTAAAATATTGTATATTTAATAAGAAAAGGGAAAAAATAGTAAGTTTTTGGAAAATACGGGAAAAAAGAGGGAATTTGAAATGAAGGAAATGCAGAGGAATTTGAGAAAGACAAAAATTTATTAAAAATCGTAATAAATAAGCCTCGACGAGACTTCTGCATGTCACAAATTATGCAGTTATTTCAAATACGCAATTTAAAGTTATGCATCCGTCAAATAAAATTCCAACCCATACATTTTTATACAATTTAAAAAATAATGAGATTCTTGAAGAGCATGACTTTTAATGCAACAGAGTTGTTTTATTTCGGGATTGAAATATGGAATGTGAAAAATATTTTCTAGGTATTTTTCCGTGAAGTTGATAAAAGCAGCGTATGCAGGCAGGGATTGCTTTTCCTGGAGGGAATCCTTTTATTTATTTCTCACCCTTGTATATATACATAGGGTAGAATCTTCCCCCCTCGGAAATACTGCTTGTCGGTCTGGAAGCGGGAGGCTGATACTAAGTATGCAGATGAAAAATGCAACACTCGACCTGCGCGGGTGGGCCATTTTCTCACGTTTGACCTGGCCTAGACGAATCACTGCCTGACGCAACAAACAGGCACCGCATTATTTTTCCACCGACGCGTATTTCCCTCGAGTGTCAGAAGCCCCGTTGCTCACTCCCAATTTCTCCTCCCTTCGTCCATAGTGCACGGATTTTTACCCATTCGACGATCACGACGAATCTCCAAACGAACTACCCCCCAGCGAATTTTCATTCAAAATCACATCGTTTTCAAGCTCACAAACCGCCTACGAGGTCTGTCCGAAAAGTATCCTACCTTCTTCTCTAACTTTATACCCTGTCAAGCAATTGCCAAAAACAAGATTCAAAAACATCTTAGGAGATATTTTTCACCGACCGTGAAAATTGAAAATCAACACTATCAATCCAAATTACCAGCACAAATAACATAAATTCTTAACGTATTCTCAGACTAGGTGGAGCTATCAATTCGTTTTTTTAATTAAAATATTTTTCCAAAAAAAGAACTTCCCGTTTCACTCCACTGGGAATCGAACCCAGGTCTCCCTATTTCCTGGTCGATCTATCTAGTAGCCCAGTGATAAGAGCACTCGACCGGCAATCGGAAGACGCGGCTTTGCTTCCCAGCGGAGCGAAGTCCTCTGTTAAGGCACATGAAACCGCGAATCTTTATTTCATTAGTGTATGTACTTTCTTAAATGTCTAACTACGTACGAACCACATGTCAGGATGACGGAATGCATCGAACAAAGAGTCTGCATTGAATTTTAACAGAAACTTGGCTATTCATATTCGGTAACCATTATTATCATTCAAGAAGTATATGACGATGAATATATTAGTGATACTTAGAGAGTTATTTAGGCGATTTAAAAGTAATCGTACTTCAGTGGATTGAGTGCTAGTCACAATTTAATACTCCAGAAAAGCTCTCAAAATTGGATAATTCTCTATCTTGCACATTAAATATGAAAGAGTTTTCAATTGCAATTATTATAAATTAAATAATTTTGTGAAATTAATCCACAAATTCCAAGAAGACATTTAAAAGCACATCACTTTAAACATTCCAAGTTCATGAAACGCCACCGTAGATCTTAAAGATTTAAGGTTTTTTGATTGAAAATCATTGAATTCGGAAATTGTGTTACCAAATTTGGATTTTGCCTCCCCAAAAACTTCAGAATACTTATTGCTATTGAAAACGGATAGCTAATGCAGATTGTGAAAAATAACCGACGAGTTTTTAAAATATTTGTTCTAAAAACATGAAAGAAGTATTTCAAATTACTTTGGTAAAAGAAATTGTTCTTACCCAACGTGACCTTAATATAGATAATAATTTCTATTAAATTTATTTGGATCTTTTTTTCTAAATCCTTTTCTATATATATATATATTGAAAATTTGTATTTGTTTTAAAGGCTGGTGGTCATATTCTTATTAATTATATTATACAAGTTATTGGAAAAATATTTCTAACTTAGCGTCTCATAAAATAACTTTTCAGGCTCTCCATAATTTCTTGAAAAATTAAAAAATTCAGGGGCTACTCCAGGAACATATTATGAGATAAAAAGTTTTGAAATATTTTAGAACCCTCCACAATATTCCGGGAGCGTCGAGAAACTTTGAAAAATACTTTTTATAAGACTTCATCATGCATATTTTTATTAATTTATACACAAAGTGCACATTTTTAAAGATACGTTGTTAGTTGAACAGTACTTAAAGCTTTTTCTTTCGAATATTTTTACTACTTTAGTTGAAATACTGAAAAAAGCTTTCGATCAAACTCCTTATTAAGTAATTTCAAAATACAAAAATGAAAAAATTCATACTACTCGCAATAGTGTATTGCGAACTTCAGGTGGAGTTGAAACAATAATAATTGTAGTAAATGTACATACAAAATATGTTTATCGTATCTGGGATCGAACTCTGGCTCCACTAGAAGCTCTTGCGCTTAAGAACTGAACCACCGAAAGACTAAATATACCATTTTAATTACCTTAAAAGAGTCTCTATTTTGCCTGGAAAAATGAAAGAAAAATATTGTATGCGTAACCAGAACAAGTAGTTTTAGTCGAGCGAAGAGTTCTTGTTTTTTACATCAACGAATCCTGACAATTGTAATTGCAATTAGACTTCTTTTCTTAAAACGAGTCTGCTATTGGTTTACTATTATTGAATCGATGCAAACTGCTTGAACTAGTCCATGACAATCGACTTTGTTTGAAGGACTAACATCGTTCATGGAAATGTGACAATGCGAAGAGATCATTAAAAACTCAATTATCTTGAGTTTTAATTAACTGAATTCCACTTTTACTAAATAGTAGTAAGCCGTAGCGTGAATTCAGAGAAATTAGGTAACGAAAGGAAATTTTAAACACCATATTTGAAACACCATATTTGAAACTTTTTTATGAAACACCTATTATTTTTCAAAAATCATTTAGCGGACTTCCATTAATTAGGCAATGTAATTTTTTATTTCTTCAGATTTGAAGGAATTTCAAGGTATTTCAAAGGATTAAAAAGGGATTTCATGGGTTTCAGAGATTTCAAAATAATTTTAAAGGATTGTAAGAGTTTGGAAAAATTACCTAGTGCAACTTCATCAGAATTCTGAATTATTTCAGGGATTTGACAAGAGTTTATGGGACTGCAACAAATTTTATGGATTTTAAACATTAAGAACGATTTGGGCGGATTTCAAAGAATTTTAAGGAATTTCAAAGACTTTAAAAGATTTCAACAGATTTTAAAGTATGCATGCAAAAACAGTTGAATGCCTTGCAGAATTTTATGTTTAAAGAATGAAAACCAGTTTAATGTGAAGGCAGCATGAATCATAAAAAATCCTGGGCAACCAACGCGGAAAATTGACATTCTGAAGACGAGCGAAGTTAATGTTTCATAAAAACCATTTCTTTTAGTATGCAATCTGAATTGCTGTACCTTAAGATTTTAAGGGATTGCTTGAGATTTTGAGACCTTTTGCATAATTTGAACGAATTTAAAAATACTTTCTGTTATTTCCACGATTTAAAGGGATCTTGTAATATTTCAAAACTTGCATGGCGTTTAAAGGATTTTAGCCAATTTTTAGAGATTTGAGGTATTTTCATGGATTTTAAAGGATTATATGTGGTTTTTATAAGATTTCAAGAATTTTCAAAAATTTCACGGATTTCAAAGTGATTCACGGAATTGTAAAGAACTTAAACAAAATTGGTGCAATGGTTAAAAAAAATGGAATTTTGAGGAGGTTATTCGTTTTAAAGGGATTTTAAGAGACTATATATAATCTCTATAGAATTCCAAAGGTTTGAAGAAGGCACGACAAAAATTTAAGGATTTTAAAATGGTTTATTTAAATTATTAAGACTGATTTTTCTTGAAGGCATCATAAAACCAACAAAATCGTCTTGAAAACAATTTTAGAAAATTTACATTCTTAAGATTTGCGAAATTGATGTTTTATCAAAACTATTTCTTTGCTTGATAAATCGGAATGGCTGCACTCCTAAGATAGCTTTGCAAATTTATAAGGTATACATAAGGTGTGAAATTGTTTCAGACAACAATACAATTCTTTATTTCAGTTATGTTTTGTTAATGACGCTCCATTACAAATTTAGCAAAAATTAAAATTATTGTAAATTACAGGTAGTTAGTAATTCGATATTAACTTTTCATCGTGTTTTTGATTAAATATTTTTATAAGGTTATTATAAATAAATATTCTTATTTGAAAACTTTCGCCCACTTGATTGACAGTGATTTGAAATACACGTATCGGTAAATTACGTTGAACGCGTCCATTCGAGCGTCCAACAGTCAATTATTTTATTTTCAACTCAGCTACACACTTTCAACTATTAACAATAAATAAACGACTCGTGGTTAATCGGCTCTTCTGATTGCACTTGCAAAACAAAGCACATCAAAATTGAAAACAAA
>JAWWLR010000054.1:36832558-36846934 GCA_035041075.1 Acraspis erinacei
ATTGCCAATTATCACTATCGATGAGAAGACTTTAGTGATAGCGTGCGTTTGTATCAACATTGAATTAATTCATTTTTTCTTATCCAGTACGAAATTCTGTATTTAAATTTCAGAGCTTTAAATGTTTGCAAAAATTTCAGATGGATCAGACAATCAGTAAAAAAGATATGAAAACTTCAATGCAGGAATGTAAAATCACATTTTGATGGTTGATTCAAATTTATCGTTCCGAGAGAAAAGTCCTTATTCTAGGATTACACATAATTTTACAAAATCAGCTGAATTTTTGTTCCTCTAACAAATTTAATTTGCTTTGTCCATTCAACGTTACCACCACGGATATTTTTTCTTAATCTGAAACACGTATAGTCTTTTGGGTGGAGGTCAAGAATTTTTGTATGCTGTATTACATGCGGGATAAAGATTTGATTGTAAAGAGCTGTCTTTCAGCGCAATCTAGTACTCACTGCTATAGTACCTAGTAAATTAAATATTAAAAAAAGTTATCGTATTAATAATTGTAACATTATTACTTATAATTTACTTAATAATATTAGTAATAACTACTGCCATGCATATAAGTATTAACTGTAATAATCAGAAATTTAAAAAATAATAATAGATAAACAAATATTAAGGGGTAATACACAAATTACTTAAAGTGTTTTTCCGAAACTCCCCTTTCCCATTAAGATACCGTGAGATTTGTTCCGACCCCCTAAAATCTTACTATTATTTTATAAACTTAAAATATAAAATGTCTTAATAACAAAAAGTATTCAGTTTCACAAACATACCATTTATCATATATTCAGGAGCTGAAATATTGTGTAGTACGAAACTTAATTTTCAAAGCCAAATTTTCAGTTTTATTACGTGAAAAGTTTTAAAAGTATTAAAAATGAACCAAAATTTGTATTTAAACTATTATTCTTTAGCTAATAAATTATCAAAATTTTAATTTATCTATCATGGGCTTGAAAGTTAAAAAATTTAATTGACTTTCTTTTTCGTTTGAAAATTCATCCTCTATTTATACAAATTTTATATTTTGTGATTAAAACTGCAACTTCTCGTTATTGATTATTCTGTTTCGGTTGAAAGTTAGATTTTCTGTTTGAACTTCACATTTTTGGGTTCAAAATTAATTTTCAATATTCAATTTTGTAGAAAGTTCATATTATTCGCTTGAAAATTTAACAGTTTAGTAGAAAATTAAATATTTGGTCGAGGGTTAAAATACTTTGCTAAACATTTAATTTTCAGTTAAATATTTTTCTTTTTATTTAAAAATTTATTTCTTTGTTTAAAAATTTAACTATTTTATTGACAATTCGTTGATTTTGGTTAAAAATTAATTTTTTGAGCTGGAAATTTGACTATTGAATTTTGGTTGAAAATTGATCATTCTTAGTTGAGAATTCAATTATTTTGTTGAACTACTCACATTAAAATTAATTTTTATTTTTAAAGATCGTTTTTGATTTAAAATTCAATTTGTAAACAGAAAATTAATCGCGTTGGTTTGCAAATTAACACTCTGGTTCAAGATTCAAATATTTTGTGGTAAAATAGATTTTTTGACAGGAAAATTAAACAGTTTGGTAGTAAGTTGAACTGTTTGATAGAAAATTCGCTTTTGGAAATTGAAAGGCCAACTATTTTATGTAGGGTTTAATATTGATCACTTTTTGGTATAAGATTAACCTTCTTGTTTGGACATTCAACTACTGAGTCTTCTCAGTATTCTTCTTTTTTGTCGAAAATTAGTCTTTTTGGTTGCTAATTTAATTATTTGATTAAAAATTCAATTATTTCAAAAAAACTTTTAATTTGTGGTTAAAGATTCACCAATTTGGAGGATTTTCATTCTGTATTGACTGGAAAAACTGTGCTAGTTAAAAAATTGATCTCTTGTTGAAAATTCGCCTTTTGATTAAAAAATTAATTTCTTTTAGTAAAAATAAAAATTAATCTACTTTCATTGACGATTGGACTACTTTGTTGACAATTCTTATTTTTTAAATTCAAATTTTTTTATTGCAAATCTTCTCACGGTTAAAAAATCAAATGTTCAATTTTTTGTTGAGAATTAATGTTTTTATAAAAAAATTGCAAATTTCAGGAAAAAAAATTTCCTTAATTTCTTCGCGTCCCAAACCGAGAGTAAAATACCTGTTTCAACGTCGAGTATAATATTCAGTTTATGCTTGAGAAAAAAGTGCTGAATCCACTTTACGAAACGATTTAGGTTCAGCCCTTCATATCTTGGTTGCAATTTGTATTATACGATTCGTCGGCGTTTTAACGCTCGTGCTTGCGTGCACATGATATTTTTGCTCTGTGGAAGCAAGCCTTAATTTGATAATGTGCTCCTGGTGCGGTGTAATCTCGCGCAGGTCGCGTGATTTTCCCTAATTTTTGTTATATATTCAACATCTCAAAAGAAAATATAGGCCAAGGAAAAAAGCAGAAGGAATAATTATTTTCTTCGCTTCCATCCCCTTCTTTCGAACTTATCAAGTTTGACAATCGATATGCGACCATAGGAGGCAATTTATGTGCTCTATTTTATAAGATTACAACACTCAGCAGGAGTGATTTAAAAATAATTAAAACCTTTTGTAATCAGGATTTCGTGTGAAATTATAAATATATGACTAAAAATTATTATCTTCCTACTATGAAAATTAGTCCTGCAACGGGTACATAATACAGGGTCCCGAGTGAAGAAAATTTACAGTTCATGATTTACAATTTAAAATTTTTAATTTTCTATGAGCGGATCGTTACATAAAGTTCTCCACATATCTCCCAAAATATTAAATCCTAGAGATGGGAAATTAATTTATTTTATTTCAAAAATATTATTTAAAATTTGAAACATTTAAGACTTTAATTATTTCATTATCTAGAAAGTGCATGTGCTGAGTAAAAAATAAATAAAACTTTAGCCTTTCCGCGTTCGAAATTATGAAGCTTTTAATTAATCACCTTCAAAGGTTTCCTAGTTGGTTCTAGTTTTAGATTTGAATTTGATAGATTAAAACCATCTTCTTTTATAAATTAAAAATCTTCATTTTGAAACGATTGTTAATTAAAGGAAATAATATTGTAAAACTTTCATATAGAAATCAATAATTGTAGAGGGTTTAAGTAACTTCCTTTGGAATAATTAAAAATAAAAACGGTACACTCATATTGAATAAGAAATTATGCAACATAGCCTGCAGCCTGGAAATTGATATGTGCGAAAATATGTGAAAGGTATCATGTCTTAAGGGCTTAAACCTCAGAGTTTTGAGAATTAGAATACTGGCTTAAAAAATTAAAAAAATATATATTATACGCATTCTGACCAAAAAATTTGCTAAAAAATAATTTTTTTATGTTTTGTGAGCATGTCGTAAGGGCATAACTGGCAACTTACGCTTAGGTGCCTCGAGAAAAAAAGTTCCTTTCAGTTTTAATCAAGAGCTAATAATATTTACTGATCCTACTATTTTCATATCGATTCAGCAGAGTAGTAGCTAGAAATTAAATTCTCACTTTTTCAAAAAATTGAAAATTGGATTTTATGTTTAACCCCATATAAGTTTTTAAAAAAACGTAATTCTCGAACGACATAAAATTGCCTTCCATTTTATCGAAAATCAATATTATATTTTAATCAAACTTTTTTTTATCGATTCATGATCCTAGAAGCTAGAAAGAAAATACGAACTTTTCTTATTCGAAATTTGATTTTTTTATCTTCGTCGCTAGTTGAAAAACGAGCCCCTTGAGAGTAAACAAACTTTATCACAATTTTCTTGAAACCTAATGATATTTCTTTTTAAAACCTTTTTAATATTGATTTACCAACTCAATAGATAAAAATTAAATTATCACTTTTTTACTAATTTAAAAATTGGATATTTAAAAGCTTTTATTTTTCTCCTGTAAAATCATGAAAATGTGCGCCAGGTACAGGCTTTTTGCATGACATTTAAAACTCCTTGATTTCTCTTTTAAATTACAAAAATCACTTTTACATTTTTTTCGGGAACGGAGAATCTATAAATAACTGGAAATTTTTTCTATTAACAGACATGTTAAAATCGTTTGAAATTTAAGCCATTTTCGAAAAATGACTGAAAAAATCCACAAACTTTACATGGACCCCGATGCAAGAGACTTTCAATTTCTAATTATATCAAGAAGTAGCGCTACGGGTTCATAATTAGAAAGTCTGGGCTCGATTCCTGCTGTCTGCATTTTTTGCAGATTTCTTTTAAATTAGTTTTATTGTAATTTACTATTTCATTTATTTCAATTATGCCAAAATATTCATTTGTACCCATTTATTCATATGAAGCTCGATATAAATTGATGCGCTTGCGCAGTGACGCTTAGCACAAGTGGAATGATTTTTGGAAAAGCACGAGTAATTCTTAATGGAACATTTTCATATTATTTCTTGGAAATCACACGACGTTCGTTACAAAATTTTCTTTTATCAGATTTATGGATTCGATATCTCGGGGGTGAGTTATTGTTTTATTTAATTAAAGTTAATTAAAAGTGTAATCTGCGTTAAAGGACTTCACATTTCTGTTCAAATTAATTCATCAAGCCCATATTTTTGGAGTAAGTTTTTATTTTAGTTTCAAATTGTGAATCAGAATTTAGAAAACTTTTCTTTACACTCCTGAAAAAATTTGATTTTTGCTAATGGCCCCTTTTGCACATTCACCCTTCATATATAAAAATAGTATAATGAAAATTAAGTTAATATTTAATTAGGACACATTAGTAAAATAAATAGACATAAAAATTGAATAAAATAAAAACATTTTCTATTATTACAATAATATTCATGTTTCAAAAATGGAGTAATAACTGGTGGCTTTTAACAAAACCATGATTAAGGATTATGAATTTTGCAAGAATGTAGCGTCACTAATTGATGCATGAAATATTCGCTCCGTAAGCTATAAAAATTAAAAAAAAGATTTTTCTTAACAAAGAATAGAGATGAATATTTTGACTTTATTTAGATGAATTAAAAAGCCAGATCAAAGAAAAAACAATTGTAAAAAAATGCAGGCAACAGGAACCAAGCCCAGACTTTCTAGTTACACACTCGAAGTGCCACCACCTGAACTAACCGGGAGTTGAAAGAATCCTTACATCGCGCTCTATTTAAGGTACGTGGATTTTTTGAAAGCCATCTTTCTAAAGAATGATTGAAAATTGGATTTTTTACTTTAGCATATTACAAGTTTTGTAATAGTCTATTACTGGAAAAGAAATAAGGGAAATGTAATGTAAAGAGTAGGGAGATTTATGTGCAGAATTTTTGCATTTGATGGGATCAGTTTTGTATATTGGGGTTTATAGTTTTTGCGTGTCGAGGCGACTTTCACGTTCGCAGCATTAACGAGGGAGAGTGAGAGGGAGGTGGGAGAAGCGCGAGGTAAGAGTGAGTGCGAGTTAAGAGTGAGAACTTATTTCCTAGCCTTCTTTTTTTTGATAGTCTTTCATTCTGTACCTTCCATCCAGTAGTTAAACGCAGAGGGTGAAAAGTTTCTTATGCGGAATCACGCGGAACTTTGCAAATTACAGGGCACGCAATAAATAAAACAGGGAAGCCACCCTGTTGACGGAAAGAGGATGAGGGTGTGTATGGTTAGGTGATTTGAAAACTCTCTGGGCTCTCTGGAAACACTGAGGACACCCGAAGTCGGCTTGAGTTACGAAGTCGGAAGATGCAAGTGTAATATAATGTCTGAGCATTTTCATAAGATGAGGCACCCTTAAAATAAAAATGTAATTTCCAACTTCTAAGGGTATTACGACATCTCAAGTGAAAATAATACTTCTTTCTTAACTTTTAATTCCAAGGGAAGGTATCTTATATTTTAAGAAAGAGTCGTTCTAAAATCACATAAAGATCTTTGAAATTATTTCTCTTTTTTTCGCGCAATTTTAAACTTAAAATATAAAAGTATTATTGGTGCAGAATGTTCGTATTTCACAGTATATATTATCGGAAATAATAGAAAAGGAAAAAATAATATTTTTGTCTAGTAATAGAAACTAATCCATTCATTACAGAATTAATATTTAATATTTTCATTTAATAGCCTAGCTGACCGCTTGAGCGAAACGGTTATGTAATTGTTCTGAACGTAAAGCGACCGCCCGTTCACGGGGCACGCTCGGACATATTTTCACCCTTTTCCACATTTATTAAAAATTTCTCATAGAAATCAACACAATTTTGTATCGCATTATGGTCGCCTTACGGTCACGCAATTACATAACCGCTGCAGTTGTATAAATTACACCTGATGAAAAACGCTAAAATAACCAAAAGTTGTTCAAAATTGTAAATATTTCTTGAAATTTAATGATTTTTTTATTAATAATATCACCTTTAGATGAAAAAGACTAACATTACGTAACGTAAAATTGATCAGATGGTAAATCTTCTCTTAAACCTAATGTTTTTTGTTTAAACTCATTTATTCCCATTAAGAGAATGAAAAAAAGGGGAAATACGAGAGGGGAGGGGAAGTTATCTAGGGAAAATAGAGAAAGTGAGGCAAAGTGGATTTAAAGAAAATTTAAAGTAGTGGCAAGTGAAGTTAGAAAGGAGGAAGTGGAATGAGGGGAGTGAGAGGATATAGGGGAAGTAGGGGAATTAGATGGAATCGATAAGAAGTGAGGGGTAAGAGGAAGATGATGAGAGAGTGTGAATGAGTAAGAGAAGGAAATATGGGTTTGGAAGTGGGGGAAAGAACTTGCTGGGAGGGGAAGTAAGGAAAGGGGAAGTAGAGGCAGGGAAAGAAAGTAAATAAAAGGAAGTAAAGAAAGGGATGGTAGGGAAAGAGCCGGGTAGTAGGATGAGTGAAAGAAGAGGAATTATAGGAGGGGAGGGTGAGAAGCAAACTTTAAATAATTGTATTACAGTCAGATTTTAGTTAGGGCTTGCATATAATGAAAGCAAACATATCTCACATTTTTTTAATCTCAAAAAACTCGAAATTTTGTTTAAGACCCGAACGTTCAAGATTCGTTAGGCATTTTCCTGATAGGAGCTTGTTTTGCAGAAGGGATGATAGGGGGAAAAGCTTAAAAAGAATGTCATGGTGAAATAAACAGGAGAAATTGGAACATGCACGCCTTTCTGACACAAGACTCGATTGCATCCTAAAGCAGTTTGCATCTTGGCTTTGGGCACACAGGTTTCTATCCTATATGCTACATGTGCGGGCAACATAAACGTGTATGCGCGTCTGGTGGGTGCGCTCGTTTATTTATGAGTTATCCGGGCTTCTTCATCCCAACATTTCTTGTTTCCAAGTTGGCGCACGTGCCTGAATACGCTGATAGTACGGTTCGAAAATTGGCTACTGTAAAAGCAGACCCCAGCTTATATATTTATTCCTTTCAATTTTAGCCCCAGAGCTTAAAAGTATCGTTCATAACAAGGTAAAATTTAATACTGAGTATTAAAACTACCAAATACTAGTCTCAATTTAAAAAATTAAAAAATAACATGCTCATTGTTCTATTGATTACAGCTTGAATCTCGCATAACGATTTTATTAAGAAATAAAAAAAATTAATTGCATAGTTGTAAAATCAGAAAGATCTTTATAGCGGATTCAGGTTTTACATGCCAAAATTTTATAGAAACAGGTAAAATAAACAATGTTTTCACCAAAACAGGAAAATAAATTCTTTCAAGTAAAACAAATGTAGATACTGAACCATAATCTTGAATTTTTAAACGAAAAAAGACCATATATTTTTTACAAAAATGTTAATTTTCTAACAAAATAGTTGAATTTTCATCCAAATGTTGAAGTTTCAAGCCAAAAAAACTAATAAAAAAATAGTTAAATTCTTAGTACAACACAAATTTTAAGAAAAGAGTTCATTTTTATACTAATAGTTAGCTTTGCTACCAAACTAGTTACAATTGAACCAAAAAGACGAACTTTTAACAAAAGCCATACAATTTTAACTAAAATTATGTATCTTCAACCAAGGAAATATAAGTTTCATCTTTATCCGAAAAGTAGAATTTTCCACCAAGCTGATGAATTCTCAATAAAAAAGTGTAATATATTATATTTTATCCAAAAGATATTTTAAGAATAGTTTAATTAATTAAAAACCAATTTTCTAACAAAATATTTGATTTTTCATTAAGATTATTGAAATTTCAGGACAAAAGTACGAATTTTCTACAAAATAAATGAGTTTTCAACCCGAAAATATTAATGTTAATAAAAAAGTTTATTTTAAATTAAATAGTTAAATTTTCAACAACTGATTCAAATTTTAAACAAGTATTTAAAGTTTTAAACAGAAAGATGAATGTCCAACAAAGAATTTAAAAGATGTTACTTCTACCCACAAATATAAAAAAAAGGATTTCAATTCATCCAAAGGCCAATTTTCAACAAAATAGTTGATTTTACAAACAAGAAAGATTTTTTAGTCAAGGAAGAAAAAGAATTTCAACCAAATTTTTGCATTCTTAAAAAAGAAAGACGAGTTTCCTATAAAATATTTGAACTTTTAACCCGAAAATATGAATTTTCAACAAATAATTAATTTTATAACAAAATGGTTGAATTTTCAATACAAAAAGAAATACAACTCTGAAGAAAATACGTACATTGTCGAAAAAAGTGATGATTGTTTAACTAAAATTATGAATATTTTGAGGGGCTGTTCAATGAGATTTTAGGTGACTCCCAGACTTACGGCTGACACTTAGCGGTCAGTAGGAATCTCTTAATTCTATTGCATAGTTCCTTGGTTAGTCCCAGTTAGTCCCAGTTAGTCTCACAGGAAGTCTCAGTGCGTCAGGAGACCTCTCGCTCTAGCCGACCGGTTCGGTGAAATCCCTGTCGGGAAAATTCGTAACTCTGACGGAAATACTCGAGAGATCTTTGGATCATGCGTGCGATATACTTTTCTGGGGAGCCTCGTGGGAAGTCAAGAAATCGGCAGTTAGTCCGAGAGAGGTCTCTACCAAGTCTTCGTTATTCCGGTGGCATTTATTGTTAGTCTGACTTCCTGATTTCTGAGTGACCAGTCCATCGTAGTATTTTCTTGATATAAAGAGTTTTAAATAATCAATGAAATACACTTCTTACATAAAATTGTATCACTGTACCGCTGTGATCACTGTAATTAAGGTATCTCTGGCTCACTATTTTTCCACGACATTATTCAATAATTTCATTAAATTAATCATTAACTTATTTCACTTTAAACCGCTTCCATTAACATATTCAACATTATTTTTAATTAAGGAAGATTTAATCGCTTTGGTGGGAAATAATCATTCAACTAGTGAATAATTAATGAAATTATTTTTAGCTGACAGATACATAGACCATTCTTTAGAATCAGGGAAACTGGCACAAGTGTTTTTACAATTTTTAATTTTCTAACTGAATATTTTAATTGAGGATATGAAAAAGTTCATTTGTACATTCATTTCTCATAACTTGGTATACTAAAGCGTTTTAGAGCTCAGAAAGGGGCTAAGCCTTTCCTTTCAGAGTTCACCCTCCAACCCCTTTCTATCATCAGCCGACCTTTCAACTTTCAAGTGAAACTAGAGAGTTCTCTTTGTTCGCATCTCCAATCCGATTTGTGCAAGAAGAAGTTCTGATTTGTGGATCTTCTATTAATTGCGACTAACTACGCTCTCATGGGAGCAATAATATTGTTTAACGAGGAAATCATTGAACCCAGACTCGTATCAAGTATTCAAGTAAAATTGATTTTCTTGGCGATTTTAATCTCATTCGGATATTATTATTTTTTATTTTGTGAGAGCAATTAATATTAAAATTTTGCTTATGGCTAAAAAAGAAATTTCAAGACAAGTCTTTTAAAGTTTTTAAACCTAAAAAATACTTTTGTTTACATTCTCTATCCAGAAAAATCTAGAGAGCATTTCCATTTCATGTGAAACAGTAAAGTGCTTTAAATATATTTTTGTTTACTTATGTCAGATTTTTCTATTATTAAACACATAAATACAGAAATATTTTTCGTTTTGTGAGCAATTAGCGTGACCCCCCCTGCATGGTTTTCTATACTAGAATTAAAATTTCAGCGATACGTTTGAGAAAGAAACCAAGAATTAGTGAAGAAAGAAAATTGAAAATAAGTTTTTAATAGATAAGCTTTTTTGAAATATACTGCAGCGGAAAAAATAATAGTATAATTAATAATAGTATATTTAAATATTGAGATGACTAAAAATCAAAGCGTGGGGCGTAAATGTTGAATATTACATTTATGTGAAAATGAAATTTTCAAATTTCCGCCCTCGCTTTTATATTTCAATTCACCTTATTATTAATATTATTAATATTAATTTATTCTTGCAGGAACTCTTGTGAGAGTGAATTACTTTGTTGATTTGAAGTATATATTAATAAAAGCTAGTTTTTTGAAAAATCATTTTTAATTTCCTTTTCCTAATTATTTTTCGTTTCTTTGATCAAATGTATCGCAATTCCCTGCAGTTTAATTCCACTTCTTGATTCCACTTCTTTATTCCACTTCTTTCAAAGTACTAATATTTTTCAGGGTTGATCAAGAAAGAAAAGGTGAGAAGGGGGACTCAAATTTAAACTCTACTTTCCAAAGAATTTTCACAAATACCCACATTGTTCATTTTTTCTGAAAGTAAGAAAAAGCTTTTTTGAGAGGGGGTGTTGGAAACTCAAGTTTAATATAATTTTTAATGCCATTAATAAAAAACAAAACAAAAATCAACTCATAGACGTCAAAGACCTATGGGGATTTGATGTATTCAAGTTTAGTACACAGTAATTCGTCTTGGAGTCTCATCTACTTTATAATGCAGAAGGTATTTATGTAAGTTTATTTTTAAGAATTTATTGATAATTTATTAATTAATTTAATTTTCATTTTCTTATTTTTTAAGTACCCGCTTTCACACCGAACTTTCAATCTCAAATTTAGTTTCAATATTTATCCTACAAATTGTATAACTTTATCTTTTTTTCTGCAGTCCTTTTAGATTATATATTTTTATGACTGACGCGATAACTTTTTATTCCTTATGATCAACTATTATCCCTTGTAACCTAACCTTTTTGTAAAATATTTTAATATTTCATCGAGTGTAGAAATTGCAAATGAGACTGGTGCTTCCTTAAAAAGAACTGACGACAATGAAATGCATTTCCGACTTAACTCATGTCATCATGTAGGCGTAAAGACATGTAGCGTGGGATCGATTACAGTGATTTACGTCTGTGCACATTAACGAGATTCAAATAAATCATGCTTCTCATTGTGCAAATATTAAGCGTGTACTCGCTTACATTCTACACCCTCAAATATATGTAGGTCCGTATATAGATATATCTATATGCGTATAGAATTTGGTGCCTATGGTGGAACCGCTAAATTATATCGTGACATATACATATACCTGTGTGAAGTGACGGGTTGCCTGAATACATAGGACAAAGTTGAGGGGAAAGGGAGGGGTGAAACGGGGTGGGGGTGCAAATAGTCTGCATGGCTAAAACGAATTTATAAAGGAATAAATTAGAGTTGTATCGGATTTCGAATTAAAATCCTGCGTTTATCCGATTAAGCCGCGTGTTCAGTAAGCGATGGTCTGTCAATTATATGACGCGAGAGATAGAGAATCACTAAAAAAGAGAAGTTAATAAAAAAAAGAGTCACGTGGCTACAATAAATATGATCGAATTTGTGAAAACGATTGATTGTTAGTCGAAAATGCGGCGATTTAAATTTTTATTATGGCGCTATCATAGAAAGGAAGCCGTTGATAGGTGAGCTTTAACGCGTTACAAAGAGAGCGAATTTTTATGAATTACGGTTCGTTCAGGAAAATTTATGAAAATGTTATGAGCCCTTCACAATTTGAATTATTACTCGTGTTCGATGTGGTTAGCTGTTGAGTGAGAACATCAGTTTTGATGCTTTTTTTATGTGAACGGAAGTCTCTTCGAAAGAGTAAAATGCATTTTATAAGCCTCCATCGATTCAGATATAAATCTATTCAAATGCAAAAATATGAAGTTGTGTCAATTTTGCATTTTCCTCTTATCCGGCTGCAATTTTTGTAGCATTATGCACTTAATTATATCAGACATTAACTGATATATATTGTAGAAGAAATAGCAAAGAGTATAGTAATATTTGCGATACCCCAATCCATGTTTGTTATTGGTATCCTATATGAGTTTAGCATTTTTAATTTTTTCCTGCTGTCAATGTATAAAATTCCTTAAAATAAAACCAAGAATCCAAAGACCAATTTTGGACAGCCATCATAAAATGCTCCTATTTCAATTAAAATTTTTTTTTTAATTTTCGGATTTTGAAATTATTTAAAACGAGATTTGGATGATTTGAGATCATTTTGAAATATACATTACATTGATCTATACATTAAAATCATTATTGGTCGTTAAATATTATTTTTAATTTGATTTTAATCGAATTTCAATTTCTTAAATTTTAATTTTATTTTGCTATTATTTTAATACTGTCTTGAAAATACATGTATGTATTAAATTATATTAAAAATATAGAATTCTGCTCTTTTATATTATTATCATTGTACATCATTCAATGACAATTGTTGAACTTACTTTTAAGAAAAATAACACAGGGCCGATTATGTTTCAAATATCGACATTTCACAAACGGAAATGACGTAGAACAGGGGAAATATAATTTTTCGCAATATAGAATTAGTGAGTAAAAGTATCCGGATTTCTAAAAGCAAGATGAATTGTCAACCAAAAATTGGATATTTAAATCTCCACATATAAAAATTAAATTTCAATCGACAAAAATACTTTTTAACTTTTCAAAAAGATTTTAACTTTCAATCAAATACTTAGATTTTCATTTTAAAGAAAAAAACCTTTAATTAAAAAGGCACTTTAAAATAAATAGTTGAATCCTCAAATAAAAGTAATTAATTTTGAACAACCGAGGAGAATATTTTCAAAGAAAATGAAATTTCCATAACAATTGCAGATATTTCAACTACAAGATCTTTTATTTTAAAGTAAAAGTAGACAAATTATTCCAAAAAATCCGATCTTTCAACCAAACATTTGAATCCTCAACCTAGGCGATTAATTTTAGACCAAGAAGAATAATTTTTCACCAAAGAAGACGAATTTTCAACCAAAAACATCAATTTTAAACCAATTTCATGAGTTTTTAATCAAAAAGGTGACAGTTAATTCTTGCATGAACAAAAATTAATTTTCAACCCAAAACATAGAATATTCAAGGAAACAAATGAATTTTTGACTAAAGTGATGAATTTCTATGAATCTCTATGAATATTTCAACAAAAAAAGATTTATTTTTTAGAACAATAACAGTTGAATTTAATAAAAAGGTCAATTTTTTAACGAAATAATTGATCTTTCTACTGAATTAAGTCTATTTCAACATAAAAAAGATGAGTTTGGTACTAAAAAATGACTTAAATTTCAGCCTACCCATTCTTAAATCTTAATTAGATAAAGTGTTGCGAATTGCATAACATTTTAGGGCCTGAAATTATAATTGTATCCTACTTGTTTCACATTTTTCTATAATCATCTGTCACAAGGTGTACCACTCACCACGTACTAAAAGTTAATTGAATATTTTCTATATATTTAAAATATTTGTAATTTCTTATTATTGTTAATGGATAATATTAGAGTACAAAAGTATAATATATTTTTAATTCTACTTATTTAAAAAATAAACTGCCTAATTCAGCTTGGAACGTCGATCAAGCATACTATAAATAAATTTTTTAACTCTTCTCGATTCTTAAATAATACTTTAAGGGAATGTGATAGTCTGTCACGTGCCAAATTCAATATCATATTCTGCGCCTTTTTAATTTAAAAAAAATGAATATATATATATTGACCTGAAATTTTGGGAAATGGTTCAAACTATAAAAAGGTACGTCCACCTGGTATTCCTGAGATTTTAGTGTGTTTAATTAGTGCACATAATTAATGTTTAACGTAGAATGTAACTGAGAACAGGGCTTAAGAGCCCTGATAAAAATCAAATTAATAAAATTGGATAATTTATACAAATAAAAAAACTCAAATTGGCCAACCAGAAGTGCTCTTACATATTCTAAACCATATCCAAAATTTTAACACAATATTTTCATTTTTTTAAATTATGAAGCCGCCGAATATAAATCATGTAATTGGTTACGTGACATTCTAGTCCAGGTCTCGCCACTTCAAGCAGGTGTTGACTGCCACGACAAGTGTTTGACTGCCACCAAGTTTTTCTGTAATTTTTTTCTTC
>JAWWLR010000054.1:36847614-36861591 GCA_035041075.1 Acraspis erinacei
TGCCGATTGGCCACTACCAATGTGATATCTTGGCAATGCCTGTTGCCGGAACTTTGCACGATCGGGCTGACAACCGCACAGATTTTCGGTACACTGAGATTTCCTCATTGGCCAGCCTCCCTCCGATAGAGGCGCTGCCTCCCACTGATATTGATTTTCTGAGGGAAACAGAATAGTGTTACCTATAATATGCTGCAACTGCAAGTGCCTTGCTACCCTCTTGTGTGGGTGACTGTCAAATGCGTGTCTTTGGATCGAGCTTCAAGCTATAGAGACTTTTCCTCGCTTTTAGATTTTTTTTTCAATTTATATCCAGTCCCTGGTCATTTTCCTCTGTAGAAGGGTCATCCAGGACGAACGGCGGAAACGAAATGTCTGCTTCATGAATCTTTTTCAATTTTCTCTTCTGAGAAACATTTCTTGTGTGGGTTAATATTATTTTTGTAAACAAATGTACCTTTTTGTTCTGTGGCTCTTACATGTTTCGTATATCAATGATAAACTTTTTCCTTTAAAAGATAAACTTCTGGACTTAAAGAGAAAAACTAACATAGAAAGCATGATTCAGTATACAAAAGTAATCCCAATGAAAGAAACGGATATTTATATTATATATATGTTATATTTACGCATCTGGTTGAAAATAAAAAATTGGAATTATGCGGTTTTGAATTGACTAAAGTAAAAGTTTGTCAGCTCAAAATAAATCATTTTGGATCTATTTATACTATTTATAATAAGTATACAAATAATTATTTATGAGATGGAGAAGTGTAAGCTTTTAATTTTTGACTCTAATTTTCTTTATTTAAGGAAAATATTTTTATATCAACCATTTACGATATTATGTAAGGCAAAATAATAAGTAGGTCTACGTCTCGAGGTTTAAAATATTCAAATTATGATTTTAGTATTATTCTTTACAATATAATTAATTAAATAAATAATTATTAGAATAATATTCTTATGTTATTAAGTTCTTTTCGGCTTTAGTTGTGGTACATCTAATATTCATGAAAACCTTAACCAATTTTAGTCATATGGCTATTTTAAATCTGTTTATCTATTAATCAATATTAAGAAATTTCTTGCATCGTCAATTTTCTTAAATGAATTTCCCGAATAAATAATTTTATTCCATAATAAAATTTATTTCTAAATGCTTCTAAACATTATTGATAAAAGAGAAAGTTTTAGATCTATTTTTTTCTGTTCTTAACATTTTGCAAGAATTTTTTTAGGATTTGTGTTTTATTTCACGAGCATTAAGAAGTTTTAGAAGTTTTGGAAAGATTCTAAAACAATTTAAATCTTTCAAAGATTTTGAAAGAAAAGAACCTGCTGGAGAACATCACTTTTAATTTGAAAAGATTGTAGAAAGTTTTAAGCAAAATTCAGATTTTTACAGATTAAAAAAGAAAGTTAGGAAGCTTAATAAGAATGTTAAAAAGTTTCAACATAATACAAAACTTTTCATGAGATTTTTAGGAAAATTAAAATGTATTTTTAAATTATTACAAAAGATAATTTAAAGATATTTAAAAATTGTCAACAAAAAATTCGAGAGAGTATGGTAATTTTCTTAACTATGCAATTTTTTCATCTCAGATAAAATTTGAGTCTTTTTGGAAAACATTCAAAAAGCTTATAAGTTTACTTAGAAATTAAAAGAAAATGAGGAAAAATGTGAAACCTTTTCAAAAATATCATCAAAGATATTTTCTAACTTCGAAATATTTCCGAAAATTGATAAAATATCTTAAAAAGTTTTGGAAACTTCTATAAGTCTTCAAAGTCTTTTAAACTGAATATGAATTTCCTCAAATTTGTTAAAATTCTATGAAACATTTTTTTTTTGTTTAATCTTATAGATTTTTCTGACATCTGAAATTTTTCAAACATTTTTTTAAATATGCAAAAATGCGAAAATTAAATTTTTATTTAACTTTCAAAGAAAGACTGGAAATACTTTTCTTGTTCGCGTCGAATTTAAGTATGGCGGAGCAGACCAAACCAAGGATATTCATTACATTTTTCTAAAAACTTGGCCAAATACTAAAACTAAAGTGTGGTTTAGCCGATTTGAAAGTAGTAATACTTCAGTAGAAACTACACCTTGGCAGAAATGCAACTGCCAAAGAGCGTTCAAATGTGAAACTAAGAAGGTATTGTGCAAAATGAATACAGGCAAAAAGGTTAGATGGTGAGCCAAAAGTATTTCCTATTCATCACAGCTTATTCAGCAATTTCTGGTGAAACACGGCTTTGCCTAACTTCGGTCGCTTCCATAAAATACTGACCTGGCTCTCTGTGACTTGTGACTGTTTCCAAAATTAAAGTAGCATTTTCCATCATTTTCCGAAAGCGATAAGATTGCTGCAAGCAGGATGTGGCTTCCAAAGGGGGGGGGGCTTGGAAGAAGATAGCATAGCCATTGACCAGAATTAACTCTGACTCCTAGTTCACCACAAGATCGGATACCAGCCGGACAGACCTCTTGCATTATAATTAACAACTTTAAACTGCAAAGTTTACGTGTGACGAATTCTGAAGTTAATTAGAAACCAACTTCTTACTTAGGCTAATTATAGTTTTAATTTAAAGATTCTTCACTCGCTTTGCATAAAGGAGAGCCTTGCTAAGAATTAGATTTAAAGTGTGCTCCATTGAAATTGCCAACAAGTTCATAAGATTGTTCTTTGAAGTGGTAGTAGTCGACTTTAGAGCGCATCACAAATTCTAGGAGAATCTGAGCTCGAATGCCATTGAGCGCACCCATTGAAGTCAAATGTTGCGAAAAGCTTCTCCCTGCTATTAAGTCACAATACCAGACTACATTCAGAAACGTCACTTCTTCACTCACTAAGTCTAAAGGAAGAACGACTTACAATTATCACACAGAGAGATCGCATTTTCCCTTCCAGAATACGATTTCCTTTTTTTTAAGTTTTATTCTTCTGGCGATACTGCGCCTTTACAAAGGCATACTAAAATAGAGCTTTTCGACGATTCCATGCTTACTAATTGGCTATTCATGGAATAAATTATTGTATTCGACGATCGTATATCTTTCAATATTCAAGAGAAACGTGGCAACGTCTTGTTAACAAAAAGCCTTGGAAAATACACCATCCCTTTTCCATTGAGATAGAGGGCATTAAAATTCTCTTTCGTTATATGTCTTCGAAGTTTAGGAAGAGCTTTAGTTAGGTTCGTGTGGCAGTATTTAAATATTCAGGGATCCCTGAATCCGAGAAAAATGTTTTCTTTATTCCTGATATTGCACAGGCTATGTTTAATCATTTCTTTTATTCTTTTAATTGCTGGGAAACAGAAACCAAGTTTTGTTTCTAGGATAAAAGATCTAAAAATATAACTTTTGTTTTGCAAAACTATTATGTTATACAGTTGAGTTCAGATGCGAGATGTATCGGGATTCTACTAGAGAAAATGTGTCATTTCATATATGGAATTAAAGCTAATAATTAAATTACGAAAAAAATATTTCTAGAGTTTATTGTTGGATAAGACGTGAAAAATGTAAGACTGAGATACCTAATATAAATAGGAAGTTTTGAGAACCTGAAAGGGTGAAAATACAGTTTCTTTAAACGTAAAAAAAATTTCAATTGTTTAAGATAATATTTTTTGTCTTACCAACTCGATGTAAATTATTTACAGAAATAAAGGTAGAAACTCACCTGAAACATAAAAATAAACAATTCATTAGAGACTTGTATTATGATTAAAATTGAGTTTTCAAAAGTCTTACAAAATTACACTCTTGCGCATCAATTGTTCGGATTTTCGCTTTTAATTCGAAACCATAAATTGGTATTCATTAGCTTAAATTAATTTTATTTCAAACACTAATAATTCATTTCAACATTTTATGCCTAGAGCCATCGAATTTAAAACTATTAATTTCCAAACTGCTTTTAATATATATTGTTAAATTCGTAATCATTTCATTAAAAATATTAAGAATTAAAAACAATTAATATCAGTTACACTTTATATTAGTTTAAATATAAAAGAAGAATATTCTTCAGTATTTAATTTCATCCGATCATTTTGCATGGCTTCAGTTACGTTCGTAATAACCTTTATTTAATTTGAATTTCGAAACATGAAATTGTTCTATTTCTTTTCCTAAATTCAAAAAATTTTACTTTTTAAATCTGAAATCGTGTAGTCAAATAGTTTTCGACATTTAATATTGCAATCTTAAAAAGCCCAAAACTGCATAATTGAGTGGGCCGAAAAAATAGGCTTTTAATACTTGAAAATAACAAGGTCCTAAAAGTTGCTGTAAGTTATTAAAAATGAAAATCTCCAATGACTTTTTAAAATAAGAAATGATGCCATAGTGCCCCAATCAGGTCAAGCATTTTTAATTTTAGGAAAAAGTTTCCCCGTGGGTTCTAAAATGATCGCTATTTCTTTGGTGTGTGCAGCTTTTGGTATCAATTTTGTTAATGCTCATTAAACATTATTTTTTCGAAACAAATTTTTTAAATGTTATATTTTTAAAGATTTGCCAGTTTAGCGATTTACAACTTTCTTTAGATAGCTATAAAGTCCAAGAAGAAACGACGAACTGACAGAACTTCCTTCATAATTCTAAATTTAAAAAACTTTTGACAAAAGTTATACGTATGTTTTTAATTTTTTTAATTCTGAAAACTAATATATTTGACATTTCTGAGATACATTCGAACCATTTTTTAATTCTAAGATACGCAGCATAATTTCAGCTATGACCATTTTCGATTTTCCAAAATTTTGTATTTTCAGCCCACCTTACTTTTCAATGTTGAATAGATAAATTATTTAAAAATAATATCAGTTAGGTAAAATAAAATTATATTTAATTGGAAGATTAAGTTTTATTTTATAAGATTCTTTATTGTCTTTGTATGCCTAATATAATATTATGGAAATCAAGTTGTTAAGATGCGTAATGGTTTGTTACTTTGTTCACTTGTTATTAATTAAGCAGTTTTATATTATCCTTGCAAGGGTCTGTGAATAATTCTGATGTTTAAAGAGCCTCTGGAGTCCACTTGACCCACATAGGCTTTTCTCTTAGCACTATAGACTTGAAAGCATCATATTTAAATAATGAAGAGAACTCTTAAAAAGTGAAATCAAATTATGGATATGGTTTCCACCCGGAAGTCTCTCCCATTAGACCTGTTGCGTAATAAAAACAGCACTTGAGGTTCATTTGTCTCTCGCATTACCTTATATTAGATTACACTAGAACTTCAATATGTGCACGGTTTAGGTTCTGACCTTCAACTCAAATTGAGGCTCTCTGAACGTAAACATTAGGGTCGTATGAACACTCATGAGAGTTAACTGGCGCAACGTGACGTAACGTGCCGCAGTTATGTAGTTAGGCCGTTAGGGTACAACGCTTTATCGCTACGCTACTGTTCTTTCACACACGTGTGACCAAGGACAAATAGAGTTCTCTTAAATTGAATTTTGAGTATGCTATTTATTTTAATTATATCAGTCGGCCAAATTGCTTATTGAAGAACACTTTCGCTGATAAATCTCTCGAGTAATCACCCCAGGCTCCATAGTCAAATTCATACACCTCACTCTAATAAAATTTTGATATTTGTGTTTCTAATTTAAAAAAAGTATTTTTTCCAAATAAATGCGCAACACTACATAAGAGAATTAAACACGAATAGTTGAAAATGTTTTGTGAACTCATAAAGCCAGGAGTTGCTTAATTTGTCACCATACGAATTCAGCAGCCGTGTCACATTGGTCGTAGAGCCTCCCGCTAAAGTTGTAATCCCGTGCGCGAGGTCTGTGATTTAGACAAGGCTGCCGGAAAGTTTCTCGTCGAACTTCCAGTGAAACAGAGTTGGCTTGAGGTGCTTGCTCGGAATCGTTACAGCCTTTTGTCTCATTTCTTTGTGTACACTGGTACATCCAACTACCTACCGGAAAACTCAAAAGGCACAGAAATTATAAAAGATTGTCCTCTGAATGTTTCATTCACCCTTATTCTCACCTCATAAACGCCTCTTAAATTCAAAATGAATAAAGAAAGATTTTAAATCATTTTCTTGTCATTAGAAAATGTTCATTCATTACATAAGGATGATTTTGGAAATTTTACAATCCACCCCTTCTATGGTAATGATTCGTAAGGTTTTTTATGGAGAAAGGTTCAAATAACTTGAAAAAATTGCCTAGCACCACTTAAATAAAAATCCTAATTTTTTCCAGGGATTTCACAATATTTTGGGGGACTTCAAGGATTCTAAGAGATTTTAATTGATGTCATAGGATTTCTGCGGGTTTTAAGGAATTAAGAATGATTTCTGCAGATTTCGAAGTAATTTTAAGATATTTTAAAGTGATTTTTAGACATTTTCCAATATTTCGAAACATCACACGATATTTTATGTGCTCACGAAGTATTTTGACAAATTTTGAAGGGTATGGTTGGATTTAAATAGGATTTTGAAGATTTGAAGGTATTTAAAGAGATTTCAGGATGTTTAAAAAGATTTGCAAAGATTTGAAAAGAATTTAAGGGATTTCAACGGATTAAATTTTTTTAAAGGTTTTCTACGACACCACGAGATTTCAAACGTTTTTAAAGGATTTTGAGGCATTCCAAAATATTTCAAAGTAAGTTACGGAATTTTGTGTTTTTGTCGAAGTATTTTCCCCAATTTTGAAAGATATGAGGAAATTCTAAAGGGTCTTCTAAGATTTCAAGAGATTTAAACAGGTTTCAGGGGATTTCAAAATATTTGCAAAGTATCGTACAAATTTAAGACATTTTAAGGAAGTTGAATATATCTGAAGGGGTTTCGATGTTTTAAGGGGTTATCAAATGATTTAAAGGGATTTCTAAATATATAGCAAAATAAGACAAGGGGTTTCATGTGATAACGAAGTAATTTTAAGTAATTTGAAGGATATCAAGAAATTTTAATGGAATTTTGAATATTAAAAGGGATTTAAACATATTTCAGGAGATTTCTAATGATTTTCAAGAATTTCAAAGAATTCTGAGGAATTTCAAAGAATTAGAGGGATTTTAATAGGTTTCAAGAGATTTCAAGTTGTTTAGATGACTCACGAATTTTGAAGGAATTAGGAAACTTAAATGGAACTTCGAAAATTTGAAGGAATTTAAAGAGGTTTTACGGAATTTAAAAATATTTGCTAAGTTTTCTTCGTATTATAAAACATTTTTAAGAATTTTAAGACAATATAATGGGTTTCGATGATTTCAGTAGATTTCAAAACACAGTGATATATTGCAGGTGTTGATTTTTTGATCTACTGACCTGTTTGTTTATTTAAAAACTGAATGACAAAGGACTTTAAGACATTTGAAGACATTTTTAAATATTCGAAAATACAAGGATATATCTGAGGGAATTTCAATTAATAGAAGGGATTCAGATATCTAGTAGGATTTGAAAATATTTCACGAATTTTCAAGGATTTTAACCGATTTTAAGGTAGTTTAAGGAATTTTCACGAATTTTAAAGGAATATAAAGGATTTGGATGGGATTTTGAAGATTCCAAACGATTTTGTAGCTATTTATAGTTTGGCGAGTATTTTAATAAATTTGTAATATAGGGCAAGAATAATAAATATACAAGGTGTCACAAAAGTCCCGAGATGGCTGAATGTTTCCTCAGGTAACATATTATATTTCAGGGAGTTGAAGGTCATTCGTGAATTAACGTTCAAAGAGGAATTCAATGTTGACTTTTAGTTTTATCTTAACGATGACCTTCAAGAATTTTCAAGGGCAAATTTAAAAAACATTGAAATTCATGAGGATGACCTTCAAGAAGGTCATTTCAAGATTAATTGGTTTCATTGGACACCCCCCCCCCGCGTTTTTACATCGGTAATCGATAGTGCTGTAAATTTCACTTTCAAATATGCACTCAGGCCATAGGTCCAATTTACGCTGAACCAGAGGTACGATAAAGTCAACCTTGTACCTTGTTTAAGTTTAAATGATCATAGTGAACTTCAAGGTTACAATGAACTTTTATGGCCTGGGTAAATATTTAAACGTAAAATTTCCCGGTTTATCGATTGCCGATGTAAGAAAAGGGGGTTTCTATAAAAAAAATTGACCTTGCAGACACCTTGAAGGTCATAATCAAGATAAAAATAAAGGTCACTATTGAATTCCTCGTTAGAAGTTACTTCAAGAATCACCTTGAGCTCACTAATTTTTTGTGTTAAAGGCCATATTTGAAATGCATAATTATAAAAAGGAAACGCGTCGGAAATACTTTTTACTATTATGCGATTAAGCCAAATTCCTCTCGGTTTAAGGGCAACTGACTCCGTTCTGGCCTAGTTATTCTGCTGGGGATCAAGGAATTCATATGAGAAACGTGAGAAAGGGAAGTAAGATTTTTAAATTTCAGATCAATCTAGAATTTCCTTATTACTCAATGATGCAACACGTCCGTTCCGCAACAATGCTTCGACACAGGTCGCTGATCAATATCTCTAGCAATTACCCCAGGCGAAGAGTTTCACAAATTCATATCCATACCCTTTAAATGAATTTATTTTCGTTCGAGATAATGAATTCAAGTACTAAATGCTTTTCTTATTCCATTTAGATTTTTTAAAAAGTGAGCAAAAAGTTTAAAGGATCGACAAAGCGGGAGTGGAATAAGTAAGCGAGTTTTGATAAACCATCGTTCTGCATAATGTCCTCAGGAGGTCCTCCGATTTCCACCTGGTTGTCCGTTCGCTGGTCCCGCCGTCTCGTATACTTTATCAAATTACGCAAATAGAGTAGAGTGCTCGTAGGAAAGCAGCATTTGAGCAGAACGTACGCTGATTCCATGGCTGATTCTGAATTTCAGTTTTATTTTAAGATCATGGATATTAAATATCTACATTTTCTGAGAGAACATCACATTTAAACCATTTTTTTCGAGTTTCTTTCTCCTTTTTAATTTTTAGGTAATAGGATATTAAATACCAGGAAAGAAAGCACGCTTCGCCCGTTCATTGGAATTTTCCGATTTTAATTGCATGTTTATCAAACTAAAACATATGCTTTAATTTAATGGTCTATAAATTCTAATGAATAATCATATATTTAAAGAAAAAATTTAAGTTACATATACTTTAATACAGTTTTAATTTACATTCGTACTAAAAATGTATAAATAAACATTCTTAAATTTGGATGATTTTAAAGAGCAAAAGCCAAGCTTTCAGTTTCAGCTTTTTTGATTGTCATACTTTAATTTTACAGAAGTAGAAATACAAATTCTTAAATTTCGATGATTTTGGAGATGAATAGTCGATTATTGACTTTAAAATTTTATAAATTCAAGAAGTTTCGAATAAAAATCATAAAGGTTGTAGAATTTCGAATCGTAAAACTCAAAACTTGTATAACTTGTGTAACATTTGTTTTAATATATGAAAAAGCAACTTTGCAGATACTTCAGCCAAAATTAATTCTTTGTTAAAAGATTTTTAATTATTCTAGGGTCAGATAATATTGAATGCAATTCCGATATTCCATGATAAGAATTTGATATTATAATTTAAATAAAAGAATTTATTTTTTAATAGTTACGAATTCTATTAGAAACTGATTTTTATAAGATGTGGAAGTCACGTAAGCTAATAAACTGACAAACTAAGTGATATAAATAAAATCAAGAGAAGAAATTAATAAATGAGAATAAAAATCATTATGTATAATTTTCGAAATAAACATTCAATTTGATAATAAATTTGTTGTCACTTATAGGGTGAAAGTGATTTGCCAGCATTATATATTATTTGAAACTGCGCCTTAACGTTTTGAGATGAGTAATTGATCTGATGTGTTTCGTGTCATTTCGTCATACACTTTAAACCTCCGATAGCTTTACCTTATTACTAAGCTAAGCTTTTCAGAGACTCAGCCTTTCATTCTTTTAAATAATCAGATTTTCGTATTAGAAAAAGTAAATGTTAAACAAAGTAGTCGAATGAACTGAACACAGATTAGATTTCTTTACAAAGCTCATATAAAACCAACATCAAATAGAACTGCAATGCAAGAAGAGATATCATAAAACCAGTTTCAGATTTATTTTCAACCATGAAAAAGTAAAATATGCTAGATAGCTTAAGCAAACCGAGTTTCTTTATAGCCACAAGTAATTTCTAAAAAATAGCAGTTGGTATCATCACTTTTTTATATCTCAGTGAGTTCATTGAAAGCATTATATGATGATCGCTGTTGATTAAGTGTGCCTCGCTTTCTTGACATTAAATACAGTGACGATAAATCTATCAATCATCAATCAGGAACAAAGGTAGTAAAAAATGCCGGGAACAATTTTGAATACGCCATGCGAGCCATAATCTCGTGAATCGCGTATAAATTGCAGAAATTATAAAGTGTAAAGTTTGTGAACCCTATAAGGTAAGGGTAGAATCACATAAAATTTTCTGAAAATAGTGAGGACATTCATTTATGTAGCCACCTCCGCACGCATCCTCATCTGGAGTATATCATTAACCAAGCCGATCTTATCTGGATAATATAGTGCATAACTTGCTGCTAGCCGCCTGCTGCTACTACCCCCATAACCAGCCTGTGAGTATAAATTTACTAGAATGTTTGTATGAGCCCCGGTATATGGATTTCGTGAGGTGGAGATGTAAGTCTGTATTAGTAGCTTAGCTTATATATAAACAGTTACGAGAGAAGCATTGTAAATCATCACTTTAATGAGGAATCAATGTAATTTAGGAGATCATGTGAGTTAGATATAAGCCTTCTATATACATGTCGCTCATTCTAATTTATGGGGTCAATTTTTGAATCAAAATTGAAAGTTTATTATAAAATATCTCTAATATGTGTGTTAGAGAATTAATGATGGCTGATGTCAGTTAGGCAGGGAAAAACGCATTGTCACTTTAAACTACAACGAAAGAAAATAATGCTGTTTTACAAAAATAAAACTCAACTGATATTTAAAAAAGTTAGTCTCAACTCTACAAATTTACTTGAATCATAATCTGACTGAATCCAATTCAACCATGATCCGATTTCCAACTCGGGAGTCAACCCCCACAATACAAGAAGAAGATCGAGTCGGGAAAGTCACTTTAATTGACAAGAATCTAAAGGGAAAAACCCTAGACATTTTTGTAGGATCACGTCATGATAGTCCCAAAAGACAAAAACATTAGACAATGTTCAAGAATCACTTATGTTAATTCAGAACGGTTAGTGTTAATGTAAGCATTAGGACTTTAGAATTCACCGGTGGGAACCCGAACCGAAAATCAAAGTTACTTTAAATAATTTAACATGATCTAAGAAAGAGGTCAAAAGTGCCCGGCACGAACGTCGAAACAGAAATGAAATGAGAAACCTGGATTGAGCCCAGCTCTACTCAACTGCGGTCGCAAGGTCTCGAGCGACAGATACTAGAAAATGTGACCACACAGAACCAGAGCGTCAGGGACAAACTCGCAATAATCACAAAACTTATTACGGAAATTAAAAATTTCTCAATTATAAAATTATTTTATACTTTAGCTAAATCAAACCAAATGGACTCAAAAATGTATTAACAATATTTATTAGAGTGTTTTAAAGCAAGTTTTTTTTTTCGTCTAATGTAAGTACTTTGCAGATTATTCCTTTAGATGTTCAAATAACTAATGCAATTTAAAACAATTTTAAAAGTTCTTAGTGGTCACGGAACCATTTTTTACAAAAAATGCTTATTTTATTAATTTAGTTGCCCTTAAAAATATATAAAGGGTCCCGGTAAATATGAGTGTAAGTAACGGCACGTCCCAAAAAACGCTATTATGTTTACGAGAGTGGGGCAAATAAAAAAGAAATTTTTATAATTTTAAGGGATGCCATAGGAAAAACTTATATTTAGAGATAAACTAAATGGCGGAGTTCTGAAAGGGCATATCCAATATTTTGATAATTTTTTAGAAGAACATATTACAAAAATAGAGTTTTCTATTCAGAAAAAAAGATACTTTCGAGGTCCATTAGTGATAAATGCGTGCAGAAATGGATTGAAAAATGTCATTAGGTCACAAAGTTCCGAGAAAAGGCAAGAAAAATCTGCTTTTTTGCTTGAATCGCAAGTTTTTTCAAGTTTGGACTGCGATTGAAAAAGCATATTTCATTTTTTTTAACTTTATCTCAAGACACTGCAGAGTTAAATTAAGGCGTAAAAAGTTTGGTTGAGAGAACTCACCCAGTTCAGAGAAAATCTAGAAAAAGATTTAAATTTAAAAAAAGGCTTAATAGGTGTGTGCCTGCTGAGAAACAAAGATTTTTAGAAAGTTTAAAAAACTTGCGAAGAAGATAAAAAATAAATGTTTCAATCCTTCAAGAAATGGTCGAAAACATTGAAAAATAGTATTCTAAAAAAATAATTTGACCACAATATGTTTTAGAATTCATAAACATTTTTCAGTCGATAATCCTATTTTAGGACAAAAGTTGGAAATTTCCTTTCAGAACGCCACCGTTGAACCTTAAATTTTTTCAGATTTGTTGAAAATAGAAAATTATATCACACGGTTTTTAAAACGTATTTAAACAGCAAATCTGAAAACCCGTCTAAATTAAGAAAAACACCCCTATTTATTAACAAGTAGTTCATTTTCTATCTCAATACATTTTCTTATCCAAATATTTTGTGCATTTCCAGAATTATGTAGAAAATATCATATACAAACAAGTTGACATAAAAAAGTCTTTTGTATCAGAAACTCGACCTACTAAAATTTAATAAAATATTTAGATTTTTAACTTTTCGACTACTTTTTCAGTTTTTCTCATTTCTGACAGATGTTTACGATTCTTAGATAAAAATATGATTATTTTGACGTATCGTATAAGACAGTTAAATTTTTTTTAATTAGCTCCAACAATCTTGAATTTATACTTGTTTCATCTAGCAGTATTCCTCACGCCAAGACATTGTTCAGTGTCAAAATTTCTTTATATTATAAGATCTTTTGCAATTATAGCATAACGTCCTGAATAAGTAAAATTAAACTTCTATAAATTAATTTTTTTAAAGTATTTAGTATATTGTTTCTTGAAATAAAAATAAAGTTTTTGGGTCACTTGTCCTCTATCTTTTTGCATTTGGTGTACAAATATTTATCCATAGGTCAGTAGGCTCATAATTTTATTATGAACAATAGTCAGGACCTAAACATTAATGGAGAGGTTAAATATTAAATTTTGTAGTCAGAGTTCACATATTTAGGGTCAAACACGAAAAGTAAAATATAATATTCGTAGATGAGAGATCAATTTCTGAATGCCAGGAGCAAAAAATCAAAATTGGTAATCAAAATTTGGTAATTAAAGGTTTATAGGTTGTAGAACATATTTCAAGTATTAGAGGACAGTAGTAAAATAGGAAAGAGAGAGGTGAAAAATGAAAAGTCACATGTAGTTTACAGTTCATGTATCATAAGTCAAAGATGATACCTTCGACGGTTACTAAAATACTTCATGAAAAATGCTAATTTTTTGTTTGCAGTAATGTTGGAATACGGATGGACTGATTGAGGACATTCTAAATCTCGAAGGTTTACCCTAAAATATTATCGGATTTTTTAATATGCTTCTTAATTTCGAGTATGTAGAGCATGTAAGTTAAATCACCAGTGTTCCAATTGGATTAACATCGGATTAAATGATACGTGCTAGAGGTTGGTACGATCAACAACCGGAGGCTAGGAGTTTGGCTACTGGTATCAGCCAATCGGAAGCTTCCCGTATTACCATTTGCAAGGATTGCAATGTCATTCTACTTCGTGTATGTACTATAACATATTACGCGACAATACATAAGTATCTATCTATAGTCTATTTTGCGGGTCTGCCATCGGTATTCCCCAGATCGTCTGAGCCCGAGTACCATTTTGGCGAACCGT
>JAWWLR010000054.1:36861691-36872380 GCA_035041075.1 Acraspis erinacei
CCGTTGTACATCGACTCTGTGCTGCTCGAACCGTGTACCATCCAAATTGGACGGGAAATTTAGTGGCCTGTCCCTCGAATCTCGGAAACCCTCTCCATCTCCTACCCCTTTTACACCCGCCAATTTCCCACCACCCCTTCTGGCCCACTACCCCATCGAAAACCATGCTCTTCGTCGACGGAAACCGTTTCGGGAACGAATAACGCACGCGTAGAGTGACGATCAATCCAAAGGTTCATTTGTTTTTTCCATCCCCTTTTGCTTTTTTTTCCTTTCTTTTTTTTACTCTGCAAGAGGAGTTCATTGAATCTCACTCGCTGATAAACAAACGAATTGAGGTGATACTGATGATCGCCATGAGCCTGGAAACGCGTCGCAGGATAACGAAACCGAATACGTGTAGGGGTTCGCTTTTACTAAAAGCACAAAATCCGATTTAGGACACGGCTCTCGAAAGGGTTGCTTTTACAATAGTAACGGCTAATCGAGCGTTCTTCATGGCTAGGCGCGTACAGCTGCCGAGCACGAATTGCGAGAATCGAGTTCACACTGGGCCATGTGACATTGTTGATTCAACTAAACGCTTTGTTTTTTCTTTGAAGACAGTAGCTTTCCGGGCTTTTAAACTCGAGTATTCTGAGTTTCATAAAATGGTTACTACGTGCAGGGCCAGCTGACCCGTAAGTAGCCATTAAACTTTAAGTGTCGTCGTGCGGTCTCACAGACTGCACCATATGATTCTCATACGTGGGTCCCTCGCCCTGGTCTCCCTTGAGGCTGCTGTTATTAGTTGTTTTAGTGTTAGTTGAGCTTCAACCAAGGAATGTGCATTGGTAATGTCAATTGAAAGCTCATTGGAGGTCCAGGAGACAGCACGTACATGGTAGCGTCACCATTTTTTCACAACAAACAAACTTGAGGTTGATGCAGGTACCCCAGAGTAGGGAACGCGGCCATCCCAGCAATATTTTATGTACTATTTTATGTACTGATTATCCCCCATGCTTTCGATATGCTGGTATAATTTAGATAACAAAATTTTTGTTTTCTGAAATGCTAGGAAAAAAATAAAAATTAGTGATATTATTTTTACTAATAAAGCTTCTGACTATAGACTTCAAAGTCTCTCTCCTATTTCCCGTTTTCCAAGGGATTCTTCTTTCGTCCCTTTTTTCGAAGAAACTTCACCTTTTTCTTTTTTTACTCAAATCTTAATTGAATTAATAGAACATAATAAGAAAATTCACCTATTTTTATTCAACATTAATTTTTTCTAATTGAAAAGTCCAATATTATATTTTCAGTTCAGAATGCATATTTTTTTGTTGAAAATTTCACTATTTGGTTGAAAACGTTACTAATTAGTTAAACATTAATTTTATTGTTTGATGATTGAAATATTTTATTGAAAAGTTTTTTTTTAAATTAATTCTTTTAACTGAAAATTGAAATCTTCTACTATTGGCTAAAATCATAGTATTTAGGTACAAATTCAACTACCATATTTTTTCTTCATAAATTCATCTACTTTAGTTTAAAATTTAACTGAATAGTTCAAAGTTGAACTACTTTTTTAACCCTTGATTTGATTGGTCGAGTAGTTAATTATTTTCTTACAAATTCAACAGTTTGTGTACAAATTTATGTATTTTCTTGTAAATTCATTTTGTTCTGTAAAAAATCAATCTTCTTGGCGAAAGTTCAACTGCTTCGTGGAAAATTGAACTACTTTGTTAAAAATTCATTTTCGTGGTCGGGGATCCATCTCCTTGGTTGAAAATTTAAGTTATGCTTAAAAATTGGTAGGATTCTTAAAATTTAATGATTTATTTTTAAAGTCATCTTTATATTCTAATATTAACTTGTTTCAGGAAAATTTAAATGCTGTTTTTTTATTTAAAATGTTACCCTTTTTTGGTGTAAATATCCACTTTTGGATGTTTCTCTGGGAACTTATTTGGTTGAAAATTCATATTTCTAGGTTGAAAATTTAACAATTTTTAAAAAATGCCTATCTTTTTCTTGAGACTTCAATTATTTGCTTCTCACTGTAACTGACCATTTCATAATTAATTTTCATTTGCTGAAAATTTAACTATTTTTTTTAAGATTCATACTTTGCAGTTCGAAAATTCAACGTTTGGTTCAAAATTTAATTATTTTTATCATTGTAAATTCCTCCCTTTTGCTTGAAAGTTCAATTATTTGTTTTCCACTGTAACTATTCGGTTGATGATTAATTTTTTATTTGATGAAAATTCATCTATTTTGTTAAAAATTGATCTTTGCGGGTCGAAAATTCAACTATGGGTTTGAATATTCAATTTTTTTTAAATTTCATTATTTGGATAAAAATTGAACGATTTTGCTAAGATCCTCTGAGAAATTCCTCTTTATGGCTTAAAATTTGACAATTTAGTTAAAAATGGAACTCCTTGCAGTTTAGGTTAATTTTTTTCAGTTTTAAAATTTGGTACTATTAGGTTGAAAATTCATATTTATTGGTGTAAAAGTCAACTGTGTTGTAAAAAATAAGATGTTTTTCAAACATTTGAAATTTTCGTTCGCAAATTCAACTCATTTGTTGAAAATCCAGCTCCTCTTGTAGAAAATAATTATCTCTTTTTTTAATTCAAACAATTTGTTGTAAATTCATTTGGGGTCGACTTGAAATTGTAAGCATTTCATATTAAATTTAATAAAGTTTTTGTAAATTAACTTTATTTAAAATAATTTGTTACCCTATTATTTCTCTATTTTCTTGAAAAATCGCCGTATTTGCTTTCTTTTAAGAACATTTTTGTGCTCTGAAGTCTGTTGAAGTATTGTGTTTGTATATTTTGTGTAGTTTTTTAATGGCCCCTAAGAGGATTTATAGAAAATTATTTCTAAAATAAGCTTCTATGGAAATTCAAAAGCAATGAGAAATAGGGCTTAATGTATGGAAAGTGATTTTATTTAGTCGAAGGTATATATAGGACTGGCGAGGAGTCAGAACTGAAATTTCCCCCACCGTTTCCACTTTGACCTCTTGACAACCAACCAACTAAAAATAATTTTGATGAGTACTATTGTGTTTACAATCAAAAAAATAAATTAAAAAAGTTTGTACAATACTCTTAATTAAACAAATCTATTTTTACCATTTCAAAAAAAAATGTTGCATCGACGGTAGCTTCGGACCTCGACAATATATTATTAACACAAAATAAATTGGACATTTTTCCAGTAAATCGAGTTCAACTCTAATGAGAGAGAGCCGCTATTTTGTTAATGAATATTTACTGGAAAATGCATTCAATTATTTATACATCTGGATGTTTCAAATAAATTTAATGAAATTCTACCAGAGTATATACATTTTTTTTAAATTTCTCTAGAGATTCTTCAGAATTATTATGTTTCACGTGGATC
The DNA here is from genome assembly GCA_035041075.1 of Acraspis erinacei. Classification (NCBI taxonomy): domain Eukaryota; kingdom Metazoa; phylum Arthropoda; class Insecta; order Hymenoptera; family Cynipidae; genus Acraspis; species Acraspis erinacei. The sequence goes on from JAWWLR010000054.1 coordinate 36,865,106, forward strand.
ATTTATCAAATCAAACCACAAAAACGCAGGTAACGTGTTCGTTTTGCTGATAGCTGTATTGTCCAATTAAATTTAGTTGGGAATAATTATACTTATTATAAGCAGATCGCAATAAATCTTTGCTAGTCTCCCAGCAATCTGCAAACAGTGCGATACTCAAAAGTTCTTCTCCGGTAATTGTTTACACCACTTAGCTATAAATTTCTGCTGGTTGATTAAGGCCTTTCATGCGAAACAACCATTGTAATACATCAAAAAGTCTTTATCTACTTTCAAGTTGAACATAGAAACTTAATGCATTCGTGTACGTGCAGAATTAAACCCAGTTGGAGTGGAAAACGGAGGAAAATATGAGCGAGGAATTTTTTTCTTCGTGATGAGAGCCACCTTAGTTTAATTTTGACAAATTAAACAACGATATTTATGCAAGCCGTATATTTACTTCAAAATTATGGATAATTTAATTATAGTAATATCATTATAAAACTTGCTTTTAAACTCTTATAAAATTATCTTCAATGTTTATTGTTTAGTTGTTCCCCTTACATGGAAAATCTTTATCGTTTATTTTCAAGTTATGAATTTCATATTTTAGAACAAAATCATTGAATCTTAAGAATCTTAATGCATAATTAAATAATGATTGATTAATTTGATTTGTTTATTTTTTAACGATTTGAACTTGAATTCATTAAATTTGAAAGTTGCCAGTTAGGAAGCATATAATTTTCCAAGTTATTAAATTAGTTAGTTATAAAGGTTTAGAATATCTGTAATTTTTCAAATTTGAACGTTGTAAATGAAATTGGTTTTTTATAGAAATATATTTTTTTAGATAAAAAATCTATTTAATCACTTTGAATGTTACTTGATAATACATGGTATAATACCTATTGCCAATATATTTATCATCTTCAAGATTTCTATTATTTCGATTTAAAATAATAGTTTTTAATGGACAGTTCAGAAAGAATTTAATCTTTGAGGTCTTAAGATTAAATTTCTTTTATTTAAAAAGCATGAATTCTAACATATTTGGGTTGAAACTTTTTAATATTTGACCTTTCAAATTTTTAATTTCATGCCTTATCTTAAAATTTAAATATTAAATATGTGGGGACGATTTCACTATTAAATCTTTCGAAATTAGAAAATGTCATATTCAAGCCTTGATAGTGAGTTTCAAATTTAATCTTTTTAGATGCAAATACTTGAAATGTTCGGTTTCAATTTTAAATGTTCAAAATTGCCTGCCTTTAATAATACAATACAAAATAATACAATACAATACAAAATAATACAAAATTTGAGAATTTAAAATTTTAAAATTATATGAATTTACCTAAAGTAATTTAAATTTTAAAGTGCTCGATGTACAGAAGTTTGAATATACAATTGGCAGTGATTACAATTTTTTTTTGGTTTAAATAAAGTTCGTATCCGTTCAATTTTTAGCGTTTCGTAGAAGACATTTACTCACTTTTAATGTGTTTATTTAAAAATACTTTATTCTGAAAGTTTTTTTTAGAATAATTCAATTTTAAAGAATTACACTTGAAAATATTTTTCTTTTAAACTGGAAAAATGAGGTTGAATTTATTTTTTATCTTAGAAAAATTTATCTGACTAATTTTAATCCAAAATGGAATTTTTTGTATGTAATGACAGTTTTAAATCCCAGAATTTCAAACTCTTAATTAAAAAATTATTCAGTTGAAAATGCTTTTTTTAATTATACGAGTTCTATTACTATTAAAAAAAATTAATCCCTTTTAATTCACAATAAGTAATTATTTTTTCAAGATTTTTTTCAAATTAACATTTGAAAATTTGTCTGATAATCTGTTTGATCTGTTATAAACAAGGAATCGTGTACTGCTAATCTGCCATTAAAAAAACATAGGGAATTCCTTAGCGATTGCGGTTTATCTTCATAAACCTGGAAGTAGTAATGCCAATGGAAATGAGGGAAGACGAAGTATGGAAGGTAGGGAAAATGGGAAATAATCATTGGAAATTAAGGAAAGTGCAGGGAAATATGGGAAAGGAAATAAGTAAAGTGATGTGAAATGAGTGGATGGAAATTATGGGTTGACAGGGGAAATGAGGAGAGCGGAACTAGGGGAACTGAGTGGTGGGGCATTAAATTAAATAGAAAGAGAGGATTCAGGAGATATCTGGAGAAATTACGGAGGGGATTTTGGACCAAGGAGGGAAAGTGAGAGGAGGGAAAGTAGGAGATATGATTAACAATGAGGGGAAGTAAGGGCTGTAGAAGTAAGGAGAGGGAGAATGAAGGAGGAAAAAGTTTGGATAGTGTAAAGAAGAATTAAGTGAGGGGAGGGAGTATTTATAATTTTTGTAAAGAACAGTTTCTCAGCCTTTCTACATGTTTTAGCTAGAAATCATTCTCCGTGCAATTTAGAAAATAAATTCTAGATTGTTTTTTGGTTAAAAGGAAACCTATCATTTCGTTTTACGTCACCAACAACTGTGCGTCCAAAAACCCTAGGGATCTGCTGGAAACCGTTATGCAACTCGTTCAAATCGTAAAATGATGCGAGGCGCGCCTTCTTCGAACGACTCCTTAACGACTTCGTTGAGTGGAGGATGTAATCCAACTTTTAGCGCGACCCAGGGTAATACGTGATGTTAGGTTGTAAGAAGAAAAAAGACAAAAGAATCGAATAGGAGAAGGAATTTAGAATCCTCCATTCTTTCGCGTCAGGACCGATTACCCCTAATGGTGATCTCCGCCATTTGACAACTTATTTTGACTTTTTTATGACAATTACTTTCCACTTTATAAAAAGATGTAATATTTTGGATTCAATTTGTCACTTAGATAAAAAATAGAAAAAAAATAAAAAGAATATATTAAGAAGTTCGATGTAAATTTTTGTTGTCTACTGTTTCAGAATCAATATTTTATATAAAAAAAATCCATGCAACTATTGTGTTGAAAAGTCATTTTTTATTGAAGCTTAATCTTTTTTGTTAAAAATTAATTATCTCTATTGTGAAAAACTACTATTATATTTCTGGTTCAGAATAAATCTATTTTGGTGAAATATTCTACTATTGTACGAAAAATAAACTGCTTTATTGAACATATATATTTTTGAATAAAAAATTTCTTCTCTTGGATTGAAAATTCACCTTTTTGGTAGCAAATTTATCTCTTCATTTAAAACTAATCTTTTTTGGTCAAAATTTCACTTTGTATACTTGAAAGTTAATTGTTTTTGATTGTTAAATTTACTTAACAATTTGCTTGATTTAATACTTTTTTAAAAGTTCATCTTTTGTGCTTGAAAGTAAATTATTTTTATTTGCCAAGCCTACATTTATTTTTGAGAAATCATCTATTTTGTTTAGAAATTCTATAATTTATTGAAAGACCTCATTAGTTTGTTAAAAACTCAACTATTTTTGTAACAATAACCTTTATTGGTTGAGAATTCGAATTACTTTTTTGAGGAATTTGTCTTCTTAGACAAAAAATCTGTCTTTTTCTCTTTTTTTTTTTTGTCCAAAATTCATCTTTCTTTGTTGAAAAATAAACTGTTTTCTAAATGATTCGTATCTTTTGTTTGAAAAATTTAAAAAAATTGGTGGAAAATTTAACTGCTTTTGGATTATGTTTATTCTTTTTTATTTGAAGATTCGATCATTTTATTGACGAAGCTTTGTTCTAGATTGAAGATTTAACTACTTTGTTGTAATTGCAAATTTTTGGTTGCAAATTAATTTGTTTGGTTTAAAATATAACTACTTGGTATAAATTTATCTCCCTTGGTTCAAAAAGAACTATTTTGTGTAAAATTCGTCTTTTTGGTTCAACATGTTTTTTTGTTAAAAATTTGACTATTTTGTTGAAAAATCAATCCACTTCTAATTGAATTCTTAGGAATAAAATACCTTAATTAATACTATTTTAAACAGTTTATGCTTCATTATATTTCACCTTGAAGTCATAAAATATTTAATTTTTGAAATACCTTATTTAATAATGCTACTAGTAGACCCAATTCGGTGTACTTTTTTTTGCAACATTTTCGAGACACATAAAAAAAGTAAAATCAAAATCCTTATTGTTTAGAATAAGGTGCAAAAAATTTCAAACCAATGGTTTTGTGTGTGTGTGTGTGACCTCTTTGTAATTAGCATAAGAAATCCTCCAGAAAATTAATGGAAATTCGGCGAAAAAACTAAAGTTAACAGTGAATATTATTATTATATAAAATAATAGGATTTGAGATTTACTTCATAAATTCACGCACATCTTTTTTAATATAAATGTAGAGCATAGTAACGTACGTTCCTTCTGAATGAATTAAAATGTTATGCTTTTAATTTTTGACACTGCAATATAAGTCACGTTAGCTTAAAAATCTGTTAATATGCCTTAAATCTTATTTGACGCTCGTAAAAACTAAGATCGAGGATCTTAATGCTCTAAATTAAATTTATTCCCCGTCACGTTAGTCTTACCAATCTGAAAGCAAATAAGGTGAAATAACAGTAGGTTATATCTTGACAATGCGTCTTATTTTTAAGGCATTATCTTATCTTGATCTAAGTAATTTAAGTCAAAGATAGAAATAGATTCACCGGAATGTCATATTATTATAATTATTTCATTAAGTATCTCAGTATAGTAGTTAACTGTGTACAAAAATGACCTAAAAATAAAATTGAAAAGAAGATGAAAATGATTTTGGGTATAATTTTCATTTCAACAAGCATTGATGCCAGTAAGTACATTTTTAATACTAAAAAAATTGTAAAAGAAGACTCAGAAAAATTGATAACACTCTGGAATGAAAAATAAGATATTACTGGATAATATATTGGATAATGAAATCGTACAATCTAAGATATTAAAATATATAATATAAAGAATTTTAAACCTAATCCAATAATGAACATGTGAGACTCTACCATGTAAGTTCTAAGACCATGCAAGTTTTAATATCGATTTTCATTCTTTTCTGTGTATGTTATGTAAGTTTTTAGAACTCATATTTCTAACAGGGAAACAAGTATAATTAATAAATATGTTGCATATTTTATAAATAAGAATATTTCCTTATCTTTTTAAATTGCATGCAATAGCAATTTAATTAAAGCAACATTGTTATCATTTTCAGCCTCAGGTGTATTATTTATGCAACGCAGTAAATATCGTCGTTTGCCTTTGCCAAGGAAAAACGGTGAATACGATTTTGACCTTTAATTTTTAAATATAAACTTAAATAAGGAGAATTAAGAAAGATAAAATTAATTTAAGTATTTTAATGTCTATAAATCATTTGAAATCCCGTGAAATCCTTGCAAACCCTTTGTATACCTTGAAATCTAATAAAATTCTGGGAAATTCTCTGAAAAACTAATGAAATACTTCGAAATCTCTCAGAAAACTTTATAATAATCGTAAATCCTTTGAGGTTCCATTACAATGTTTTAAATCTCTTAAAATCCCTTTAAATCCCGTGAAATAACTGAAACATTTATATCTTTTTATACCCAAAAAAATCCTTTAAAATATTTTTAAATTCTTCAAAGCTTCGTTACATCTTTTGAAACCTCTTTAAATTTCACGAAGTCTCTTAAAATCCTTTTTAATATTCGGAAATCCTTCAAATTTCGGTTAAATCTTTTATAATTTTTTCAAAGTGTCTAAAAGCCGTAGATATCCTTCAAAATTCTATGCAATTTTTGTAATCCCTGGATATATATTAAAAACCCCTGTGTAAAAATTTCCCCGGTTGGCCCTACTACAACAAGGTCTCTGGTCGGATCCCAGTCGCGCTACCCCTGGCTGCGTTTCAAGGGCAGGAACCGTTTGGAAGCCAGCCGAGATACATTTTTCTCGAATCACCTAGTCCGGATCTGGTCGGTTACTGTCCAGGCCAACCCTGGTTGGATCTTATGGCCAGGAGCAAACTGGGCACTGGTCAGGATCAGTTTTTGTAGAAATTACACATTTTTAAGAGCTGTGGCATTATTGAATACGTAATTATCGATGCTAGATGAATTATAGTTTGAGAAGTATCATTAAACGATTTATTAGTTCAGTGAGACAGAAATAAGCTTTTTTAGATTCTTTAAAAAAAACATTAAAATATTTGAATGTTTTAACTTTTTAAATAAAACTGTTATCGATTCTGCTATATTCAACAGCAGAAATGTTACTTTAAATATTTTTAGTGTGTACACTTTCAAATTTAACGCCATCAAGCGCCTTCTGCGTCTGGCGTCTGCTTAGACACTCAGTAATTTTCAGTTTCACACTTCGGACGAGAATACACGTTGCACTCACGTCACGTCAATTCTTTGAAGTTTGCAAATAAAATCGAGATCCATAATTAAAATCAACCTTATGTCAGTAATTAGTTAAAAAAATTTCCCTTAGTACGGGGATAATAATTATTATTAATTAAACTATTGTTGTGTATTAATTTTTTCCTTTCTTTCTTCCTAACCTAAAATCACCACTTGGTTTCCAAAATGGAAAAAGTGCTAGGAGATCAGCAATTGAAATTCTACTTCAATTTCCTCGCCATAATTGGTTAGCTTGATTTGACTTTTAAAGTTCACCATATTATTTACGATTAAACTTAAATGACAAAAAAAGTTACCAATTGCTCGCCTGAAGGTATCCGGCCGGGACTCGGCCGGATACCTGATTGGATTCCTACGCGGGCCGCTTTTATCATTTCAAATATTTATAAATCTTTAAAAATCCCTCGAAATCTGTGAAAAATCTTTCTTAATTTCATTATATCCCTCGAAATCCTGCCGGGTGAGTAATGTTCCATTAATTCTTACAGGGAAGAGTACCGATTCGATAGGGAAAGATGATGAATAAATGATTTACTTATATTTTGCTCATTTTAATGCACAAAATGTGAACTAAAATATGTAAACCTAGAAGAAGTGTTTGCAAGTATTAAATGATTAATTAATTCTTCTTATTGAGATAAACATTAAAGTAACGATCCATCAATCAGCGCCGAAAAGAAGACTTTACCATCAGTGAAAGATGGCCATTAAATATTTCACTTAGATTTTGTAACCTTTGATGTACAGAAATGAGAATTAAGAAATGCGAGTTTTGTGGACGCATTTTTAAATAATAATTCTTTTTTTTAATTTAGATCTGCATGAAAATAAAGAATCGTCAATTATTCAGCGAAACATCATCGTTCCTGTTGGAAAAGATGGTGAATTCACTTACATTTTGTAATTTTCTTAATAAAAGAATTGGGA
>JAWWLR010000054.1:36875047-36885309 GCA_035041075.1 Acraspis erinacei
TCCGTAGTCCATTTTTTAAGAGTGTTTTTGATGTTAGGTCCATAATGTTGATCAATATATTGAAAAAATTGTAGTGTAGTGTTAGTTAAATCATCAATCAATGAAATAAATGCGCAATAAAGTCTACTTTTAACCAAGAATTTGGAAATCCAACGGAAAAAGATGAATTATCATAGAATAATTTATTAGTTGAATTTTTAAGTAAAAACGCTAAATTAAAAAAAACGGATATCACAAACATAGTTAAATCATTAAACAATAAAATGAATGTTTATGAATTTATTTCAACCAACTAGTTGCATTTTCAATTAAGGGAGTACCCTCGATAATAGAATTAAAAATGAGAATCCTTTCATATTCGAAAAATCAAGAATTGAAAAGAACATGTGGTCTTATGGGAAGACGCACTTTTTGTAGTATATAAAAAGATGGAAAAATGAAAAAATTCTAAAATAATTTTGACACATATAAAATGTTATCCGAAATCCATATTCGCCTCGAAACGTGTCATTCAGAGCCTATAAGAATATAAAAAAGTTATTTATACCGCAAATATATGATTGACGTGAGCGAACTGAAGAAATGGCGACGTTTGCATCCGTTCCACGTGTTCTAGTTCATGCGGGAATTTCGAATAACAGGCGCGCTCACACGTGACGTTTTAAAATGAAAACGATAAATTTTTAGCCAAAAAATTTTTTTTCAAATAAGAAAACGAATATTTTGCATATATAAAAAAAGATTTTTCAACCAAAGATATAATATTAGAAATTTCAATTAAAAAGAAAACATTAACTTTTAACGAAAAGTAGTTGGGTTTCCTAATTCGGTTTTAATATTTCAGTTCCCATTAAAATGGGAGAAGTTTCTTTTAAACTGGCGGAAAAAGAGGAATTCTTTTTGAAAAAGATGTAATGAGGGGCATGTGGGTTTTTGAAACATTTCAAAAAAATGTTATTGACAATTATATTTTCCATGTTAAATGTCACATTATGCGTTACAGCTCCCGCCCAACCCCGCCCAAAAACTCACTTGCCCCGTTTTATGCTACTAAAGATACGTTTAAACTGTAGGTTTGGTATTTTTCGTTGAAAAATACTCAATTTGGCTTTTTAGTTTGCAAGAAACGTTTTTGTTGCAACGTCCTCTACAAGGCGCAACCATTTCATTAAATTTGTTCAGAAAACGAAATCACTTTGTTTCAAATAACTCTACTCTACCACTTTTGCGGATGTAGCCTATCTTCTCGGATATCAACTAAAATCCAACTCGACACCAAACCGCACTCAGACAACTTCCGGCCGAATTCTCTCATTTTCTCTCTCCTTCTATTTTATTTGTCCTATCACCACACAGTTCTTTTCTACGGTCAATCACATCCACAACTCGAATGGGATTTGGACAATCGATAATTCTAGAAATCGGCACCCCGAGTGTCGTATCAGGATCGATTTCACTAGCGCTGCAAAGAAGAAAGACCCACCCAAAATGGAAAGAAAACGAAGAAAAACGGAGAGAAAGAGATGGAAGATACTGCCAACGTGACGAGAGAAAAGGTCACGTACATACTCCCGTGGTTTTAAGGCCGGGATTTAATCGACGGTGTAAACGGTCACGACGCGGATTAAGGGGTTTTGCCAACGACGAAGGGGTTTAACTAACCGCAGAAACGTTTCTATGACTTTAGTCACCATTGAGCTTCTTGTCTTTCCACTACCAAATCCGCTGCTGTCGATGAATATCGTGGCAATATTGACAATCTATCCCACCAAATTCCTTCTTGTATCGTTTCTGCAATGGTTACATTGATTGCTTTCGTTTATTTTCTTTATTTCTACTTCTTTTTATATCGAGCTGGCCACAAAACTTCATTCTCCAAAGTCCCTGACTCAGTCCTCACTCACTTTTCTTTTTCCTTGACCATTAATATTTGAAGAACAAAATTCTAACCTTGTAGGATTTTCAACATATAATTTTTTATAAAGGGAACAAAACAAAATAAAATTTATGAACTTTTAATTTATTATTCTCAGGACTTCCATAGCTTAATTTACATTAACCATGTTACATCGTGTGCCATCATTATCACAAGTGCCACATTATACCATGTGTCATATTACCTCGTGTAGCATTGACCTATGTGTCATATTGCCCTATATTTTATATTACACATGTTTCACTATGCGTAAAAAAAGAAGACAAAATTCTTCAAAACTTAAAAACATGTGCGTGTTTCCTGATTTTATGAAAAATAGCTTTAAAAAATAAAACAAAAACCATTTTTTTGCTACTTTAGGTAATTTTAGGTATTTTGTTCTTAAAGTCAGAGTTATTTACTTCCATAAAATTTACCCAAATTAAAAGTATATTTTTTTACATTTACAAAAAATTACAAAAAATTCAAAGTTGGGAAATTTTCAATCGACTTGCCCAATGTTGAGAAAAAAGAGTTTCTCAAATTTTTTTTATATTGCCACATAGGAAATTTTCCTATCTAATACCAATGAATCTAATAATTTAGAGTCTTCCGTCCTACCGTTGTTTACTTAGAAAAAATGACCTATTTAAATCGAAAAATTCAATCAAAGTGACCAATATATAACTAAAAAAGTTACAAATATGCATAATAATGTGACTGATGTTCTTTCGAATTTAAAAGAATTGAAAAAAATTTGATTCCTAATACTTTGAAACTTCAAACTAAATTCAGAAGTGTTCAAATCTTTAAGATAAAACATCAAAAATTCCATTGATTTTAGGTAAAATTAAAATACATTTAGAAAAATTTGAGGTAAAGGGGAAAAATTCGTTGAAACGCATAAAATTTGAAGATAAATTAAAAATAATTCAAGCTCATTAAAAAATATATATGCACACTTCATTGAATTCCGTAAGTTTGAAATCAATTTTGAAAAACTGAGGAATTTGGTAAATTGCCTAAGAATTACATGTGAGTTTTAAAGACTTCAAAATTAACTAAACAACATTTTTTTTAATCATCATTCTTTGAACCCCTACGAAATCGCTTACTTCATATACATACATTTTTTGATATCTATTAAGATATTATAAATTCCTGTGAAACTACATGAAACCTGTTTTTTTTTAATTCTGAAAGGTTTATTGAAATACCTTGCGAACTTTTTTAATTCCTTAAAATCATTGTAACCCTCGAAAATTATTTGAAATTTTTTATGTTTATTGAAAATGCCTGGAAATCTTTTAAAATAACCTAGAAAATAAATTTTTTTTAAATCTCTTAAAATGATTGAAATCGATAAAAAATTCCATGAAACTGATGATCGATAAGATTTCTTGGAAGTCTTAAAAATACAATAAAACCCTCAAACTTCTTAAGAATACTTTCAAATTATTCAGAGTTATTAAAAATTCCTGGGCATATTTTAAAACCTAACAATATTTCAAATCTTTTGCAATCTTCTGAAATCTCCTGCAATTTTTTAAAGCTCTTAAAAATTCCTTGGATTTTTTTAAAATACCCTAAACACTGTTAAACCCCTTTGAATCCCTTCGAGTCATTGAAATACGATAAAAATGTCTTAGATTCTTATTAAATATTCTAAAATATTTTTAAAAAAATTAATAAAATTCACATATAGGTATAGATTCGAATTCAATATAAGTTACTGAAAGTGCCTCTTACAGAAATTCCCTAACGTTTTCCGCTTTTTGTTCAAATGTAGGAATATTCCCTAACTTTTCCCTGCTTTTTCAAGTTTTTCCTCACCTATGGTCACCATATAATCTAATGATTCAGACTTTATTTTGATTTTAGACATACTTAACTTGAAATGAAACTGAAAAAGACTCTTAGGAAAATAAGAATTTTTAAGTATACTAGAAAACAAGCTACACAAGTAAAATTTATTAGAGAAAGATGCTGAAAAATTTGCGTAAAGCTGGGAAATCGATGCATTTGGCGAAGTTTACAAATGCAATTAAGTAAGGCGAATTCTATTGAGTAAAAACATTTCCATTGGTATCAGGACCAATGTACACCACTCTTACACCACTTTTCCTAGAGATGATATAGTTTGCTGAGGACTTTCGTTTGCGTTATTAAATTAATTTCTGTCAAACTTTGCTTTTAAAGTATAAATCCTTTTTTACATTAGAAAATTAAAGCGTCTTTACAAATATTTGAAATGAGAAATAAAAAGAGCTTGATTAAATTGAAAAATTCATTGAGGCGCTGATTTTATGATTCGTTGACATTGAGTTTATAGCAGTGATAAACTGGAATTAAACTCACAGAAACACGAAGGAAATGAGGAGGTGCGAAACTATTTCGGCCCGTTTGGATGGTTCAGTGTCTGGTTTGGGGGTCCAGGTCTAATTAACCAATCAGGACATTCCGGAGTTCGTTGGGAGTCAGGAAACCGTAGTCTCCCTCGTGGATTTCCTACCTAATTTATTCAACCCTGCCTGGGTTCACTAGGTCTGTCCCTCATATGCACATTTTAGGGGAAAATATGGGATTCACTGACAGTAAATGAATACGTTTATTTTCAAATGAAGCGTTGGGAGTTACCTGTTTCGATCAATTTAAAGAGACGTTTTATTTTAATTAACAGTGATAATTCTGTATTTTTATTCTCTTTTATTATGGTATTTTCATAAATAATTATAACAATAAAATTGTGTTGGCTATTTTGACGGGCAACTTAATTTGGGTACCTCCATATTTTAAAAGCCTCCCCCTGAGTTTACGGCTGAAGCGACCGAATTTGCAATTTTATAAAATTCACTTGAATTCACTTAAATCCATTTGAATTCCTTTCAATTCTTACCAGGAATCTGTACCCACTGTTAAAATAGGAATCTACGCTATCGATCTTACAAAGTGAACTCTTCAAAGAATAGAAAATTATTAACGCCTTTACAGACCAGATGGAGCTACGATATAAAATTTGTTTAAATTAAATTTTCTCATAAAATAGTTAATTTTAAAAATCCTTAAAATTCATTCGAATAATTTTAAATTCGTTTCAATTCTCTTAAAATTACTTGTATTTTTTCGAATTTACTTGAATTCGTTCAAATTCATTTTTAATCCTTTGAGTTTACTGGAATTTCTTTGAATTCTGTGTATCCTTTTTCAATCTTTTATATCTCTTAGCTCTTTCAAATGTTCCTAAATTGTTTTAGCTGTCTTTATATCTTTTGATTTCCTCGAAATTGGACTAAGATCCTTTAATTCGCCTGAATTTTACTGAATTTCTCGCCTTATTTTCAAATCGTGTGAATCACTTGAATTATTTAAATTCTTTAATTTGGGGAATGCACAAAATTCAGGAAAATCCCTAAATTCAAAGCACTTTAAAATAATGAACAGAATTCAAAGGAATTTAGAAGAATTTAAAGAAGTCAAAGAATTTAAAGAATTTATCAGACTCAGAGAAATGAAGGATTCAAAGAATTTCAGCGATTTCATGGAATTTAAGAAAATCAAAGAGTTTAGGGAAATAAGAAAAATCAAGGAATTCAGAAAGGTCAATAAAATAAAATACTTTAAGATATTCAGAAAATCAGAAAATATTTAGAGAATTCATGGAATGAAGAGAATTTGTGGAATTGATAGAATTCAAAGAATTAAGAGGATTCATGCAATTCAAGGATTTAGAAAATCCAGAGATTCCAGACATAGAAAGAATTCAGGAAACTCAGATAATTGAAGGAATATCGAAAATTTAGAGAATTCAAGCAATTCAGAAAATTTAATGAATTCACGGAATTAAGAGAATTGACAAAATTGAAGGATTAAGAGAATCTAGATAATTCAAGGAATTTTGCAAATTTAGGGGATTCCGGGAATTCAGCAAATACTAGAGTGTTTGAAACACAAAGAATATATGTGCGTTTTAGACATACACTGCCAAATATTTTTGTTTTACACTGAGGTATCGATTTATTAAGTTATTAGCTTCGCCGAAATGTTGAATATACCAGTTATTATATAAAATATATTTGAAAGTTAATACTCACAAAGTGTAATTAGAATGAAAAATAAAGAAATTGTTTGGCTTGAATTTGCTATTAACAATTATGTGGTTTCAGTTATTCCATTTTGTTCAATTGAAGTAATAAGAGAACATGAAAATGCAATGGTACTGAAATACAAAGAATTTTTACATATATCATAAATGAATTCAGCCAATATAATTTACATTCAAAATTAAATATTGATTAAACAATTTTAAATTTAAAAAAGATTCAAGTTGAGGCATTCAAATGCATAGTAGACTAGCAGTATATGACCGACTCGTTCGTTCATGTTTCTGGATTTATATTTCTGAACATTAAAAATATAAACAATTGAGAAATTTATTAATGAACGAATATTTTAATATTGGTTAAAAACTTTTCTAGCTAATAAAATTAATCATTTTGAATTGAAAGGACGATATTTCGAATGGAATGGAACGGCTTGTATTATTTCTAAATAAAAACCTTAGACATTGAATAATTTTTTAATCTAAATAAAAGAATAAACTTTCGGGACTTCTATTTCAAAACTTTTAAAATTGAAATTTTTTATTCTGAATTGCAGAAGTTTGAAATTGAATGATTTTATATAAAAATTTCCAAGTATTTGAAAGGAATTTAAATGGCATCATTTCTAGTTCGAAGCATTCAAAATTGAATAATTAAAACTCAAAAGCTTCCTAATTCACATAATTTTAAATACAAAGCGATTCAAATTTGACAATTTCAAATGGATAACAAAGTTTAATATTTCAAAGAGAAAGCTTTTGAAATTCTTAAATCCTGAATTGCCACTACATACAAAATTTCATTTAATATAAACTTTAACATTAATTAGACAAATTTTTTAAGATCAAAAAATAAATTTACTGCGATTTTTACAGGTTAAAATGGAAAAAGTTTCTATAATAAATCGTGTCATTTAAAATCTATAAGTTTTAAAAAGGAATAATTGAAAATTTAGCATTATACATGCAAATTTAGAATTATTAAATTGCAACCCTCAAAATTGAAAAAAATTATTTAGTTCCTGTGATATAAATTGCATATACTTCAATCTTCATTTATTTAGATATTAAACATCACAAGGTTTAAATCATTAATATTAATTTTTTTCTTAACCGCTTATGTATTATTAATTTCTTATTTTATATATTATTATATTATTAATTAATTAAAGTAAAATTGAATATTAATTTAGTTCAACTCGGTTTTTATTGCCCAAATTCGATGTAATTTCAATAAAGTTAGTTTAATTTTTTTAATTTCACTTAACGAAATTGATTGATTGAATCGAGTGGATTATACTAAGTATAATTTTAATCAATTGGAATTTAGTCGAAATCTCTGTAATTCACTTCATTGATTTTGCTTTATATTCTTTACATTAAAATTCTCTCTATATTCTGAAGAATATTTCTACTTTACTTTTACCTGTTTTCCGTAAATTACAATTCATAGACTTAAGAAAGTCCCAAGAAAAACTTTTTAGAAAACTTCTCTTCAGAATCTCATTTAGTGTAGCGATAAATTTAAATAAAATCACCAAATTTTAATGCATCAAAATATTTTCGCTACCAGATCTTCAACAAATTTGCAATCACTTTCTGATTTTTTATACAATTTCCAACTATTATTAGGAAGGTCATTTTACTCTTCATTTTACTTTGACTAAAATAGTTTTCTACCTAATTAAAAAAAATGTTATGCTCGAATGTAATAATGATTAGTGTTTTCGGAACTCATTTGTCACATAAATTTTTCTATTTACTTTTCGAATGAAAGCAGATGTATTAAAAACACAGTATTTGAAAAGAAAGTGGGTTATACCATTGTAAAAATGAATTCGAAATTGCATATATTTTTAATATACTATGTATAAAATTGTCACTTTTTCTTACAAATAATGACTGAAAATCATGCCGAAAACCGTTTCTGGCTCCGTTCAATCATTATACAATTTAGTGGCTAATCACTGTGCTTTCAGTATCAGTAATCTATAACCTGTTGTGGCCAACGAGGTGGTAAATGACTGTATTTCAACACATTTCAGGGGCCAATCATAAAATCATTGGCCTATGCTAATAACCATGTCGCCATGGCCAACCATTGTATTTTGGGGCTTTATTGTCAATTCTTTTCAATATAAATTATCTACTCCTTTATTCACGTGCGTTATTTTTAAAATTTTCAAAGCAAATAAATAAGCTGAATTAATTGTACAGAAATTTAATTTGAATTTAACTTTACACGCCAAAGAAACCTGATGAATGAAAACAGAACCCAGTGAACAAAAATCTTTAAAAAATTCAGGAAATTTTATTGGTCACGAAAGTCAGGGATTTAGAAAAAAAATCTTGAAGAAGTCAAAGATTTTTGTAAATTTGAAGGAGAATAAATGTGAAATTTTGAAATTTGTATTTAACAAGTTTAAGATTCCGGTCCTTAAATATTATAAGTCTGGGAAAACGAAAAATTATTCAGAGAAAATTAGGGAATTTTAAAAATAGATTGTTTAGCCTACACTGACCTGACATTCTTGTTAACTTTAAATTCTTTCAGATTAAAATTCATATTTTGGATGAGAATTCAATTATTTGTTTGAAAATTTCTCTTTTTAATTTGAAAATTCATCTATTTTATGAGAAATTGCCACTTTCTTGAATAAAAAGGTAACTGTTTTGCTGAAAATTCAAGAATGTCGTAGAAAATTTACTTTTTGTTTAGATTAATATTTTGGAGATAAAGAAACTCATATATTTTTTGCATGAAAATTCAACTATTTTTTTCAAAATTTGTCGTTTCAGTTCAAAATTTCATCCGTGTTAGTAGAAATTTCATCGTTTTGGATAAAAATGTAACTATTTACTTAAGAATGAAATAATTCGGTTTAAAAGTCATCCGGTTTGGTCAAAAAATCAACTGCTTTGTTGAAGATTCGTCTTTTTACCTTAAAAATTCAAGTATTTTCGTCGAAAATTTACTTGTTAGAAACTAATATTTTGATGTTAAGCAGTCAAATTTTGAAAAATGCATCTGTTTCACTGAAAATATGATTTTTCCTGAATGAAAATGCCACTGTTTGGTTAAAAATTAATCTTCTTTGCTTGGGCATTGTACTATTTTATTTGAAGTTTCTGGTTGCAACACATAACCAAGAGATAATTTTGTTGTCGAAGATTCATATTCTTAGTTTCAAATTTATTTATTTGGTTGCAAGTTTAGCTAATTTTTGAAAATTGATATTTTTTAATTGGAAATTAAGGCCATGTAATGAGTGGGCCACGTGACCATATTTCTACCTTAGCAATACTGTTTTTGATTTCCTAACTTACTTATTTTCACAAGAAGCGCCACGTAGAGTTTAAAATTTGGGATAATAAGTAAGAAGCTCTAAGAAAGGAGGGTCTAGTCCTATACTTTAAAAATTATGAATAAAGCAAAATGAAATGATTTACAAAAAAATTTGTTTCATAATTATAAAAATTCAGGACTAGACCTTTCCTAGTGCTTCTTATTTAGTATCCTAAATCTCGTAACACACTTTTTTCGTGAAGGCTTATCTCTTTGTTTGCAAATTATTCTAGTTTTAAAGCTTTTTTCATGTATGGAAAATCTTTATTTGTTGAAATATCGTCTTTTGGTTTTTGAAATTAATTTTCTTTTTTGGTTAGAATATCAACTATTGTATTCTCCTGTTAATAACTTATCTTTATTGGTTGAAAATTAAACTATTTTGTTGAAAATGTAATTATTGTATCAAAAATGCAATTATTTTGTTAAAAAGTTATATTTTGTGATGGAAAATTTCCTTTTCTCTTTAAAATGAATAAATAAACTTAACATTTTTAAATTTGTATCTGAAATATTTCTTTATTTTTTTTAGAAAATATCCTACGCTATAAATATTCCAAGATAAAATGCTGGTATTTGAATTTTAATGGACAGGGAAAATGAAAAATTGGTCAGGCAAAAATCAGAGAAATTTTGAAATAAAGTTTTCACCAGTTTTCACCTTGCGAAGCATGTATTATCATAAATAAAAACAAATTTCCATTAGTTTTAAGTCTGAGATCTTATTATTTATGGGAATGTTAAATTACGTATAGTGTAGCGAGGGGTGGAGAAATATTTTATTATAATTTATTAATTGAGAAAATCTGTGTCACTGAGGTTAGAAATATAATCAAGAACTTGAAAAACGGTAAGGCTTCCGGGGTAGACAATATTCACGCTGAAATGCTTAAACACGGTGG
>JAWWLR010000054.1:36891677-36917638 GCA_035041075.1 Acraspis erinacei
ATATTATCGAGCGCGAAGCGCGAGAACCAACACCCGCGCGCCCGAGACGCGCTCAAACTTGCGAGCCGCGCGCACAGCGCGCGATGAGCATGTGCCCGCGCAGCGGGTAGATTTTTTATATAGTTACTTACTTCCCGAGATACCTGAAATGCCATTTATTTTTTAAATCAGAAAACATAAATATCATAAATTTCACTTTTAAGTCTTCAAAATTGAATAATTATTAGCTTCCGATCTTGAAAATTGAAATATTAAAAAAAAGCATCCATAACTGCATCATTTGCTATTCTACATTTTTTCTATTATGAACTAACTAAAAATAGGAGAATCTTGAATTTAAAATCTTTAGAATTAAAGAATTTCCAATTGACAATCTCTGAAATTAAGTAAATTTAAAACTTAAGTCTTCATTTGCACATCCTAAAAATTGAAGATTTTTCCACTGTGAATCTTCAAATGTGAACCACATATTTCAAAAAATATATTTCGAAATTACATAATTTTGAACTCGTAACAATCGAAATTAATTAATCTTAATTTTGAATCTTTAAAGTTGGATATTTTTCAATTTTAAATCTTCAAAATTAAACTGTTTGAAACAAGAACATTCAAAATTATATTGTTTTTATTATATACATTAAATATTGAAGCATGTTTAATTGTAAATCCTGACAAGTGAAGAATTTTCAGTTTCTAATCCATAAAATTGAATAAATTTAAAGTTTCAGCACTCTATCTTTTAAATTAAACTATTTAAGAAAAATCATTCTAAAATTTTGTCATTATATTATAGGCATTAAAAATTAAAGAGTCTTCAATGGAAAAACTTAAAAATTGAAGAATTTTCTATTATGAATCTTCAAAATTAAACTGCATCTTTTAAACAAAATGTCAAAAATGACATCATTTTAATCTATATTCATATCACAGTGATCAATCGTGAAATGTAAATTCTGAAAATAGAAGAAGCTCAAAGTCCAATTCGTTAAAATTGAAGAATTTTCAATTGCAACTCCATAAAACTGAATAATTTTTAGTGCTCAATATCCAAAATTAAACTATTTAAGAAAAAGCTTTCAAATTGTATAATTTTTTATTATAAACATTAAATATTAGTCTTCAATTGTAAATTTTAGAAATTGAAGAATTTTCTATTATGAATCTTCAAAATTAAACTACATATATTTAAGTCTTATTTCTGAAAATAGCTGAATTTTTAATTGAAAATCTTGAAAATTGATTAAATTTTAAGTTTATGATGTCAAAATTATAGGATTTTCAATTGCAACTCTTCAAGATTGTGGAAATTAGAATTACATAAGGAAGTCAGGTTTCTCATATCTAAAAATTCGTTTGTCTAAGACTGATTACGTTACGGGCTCGTTATTCTCTATAAACAGTTGATTGGCTCAATAAAGAACAGAATAAGAAAGGAGACGAAAAGGATCCTACTTCCTTCCAATCCTCTTAATCAAACTCTACGAAACTTTAACTTTTTTTCTAATGGGCTTTTTCCTGAATCTTTCAACTTTATTTAATTTGAAAATTTACTAATTTTAATATAGGACCAATTGGATCATGACATTAGCAGCATTTTGTAAAATGTTAGGGCAACCTGGTGTATGCAAATTAGGTACTTTTTTAGATATGTACAAAAATATACATTTTTTCAAATGCTAAAGAATAAGGGGAAAAGCATAATGCTTTAATAAAATCAACGATTTTATTATCTGAATTTTCACGCTACAAAATTATTCCATCATTTTCACATTCTGCGAAAAAGTGCACTAGAAACTGCCAATGAAACTTTTATCAGGTTGAAAATCAGTAGTGATAATTATAACTTTTCTTTTTTCAAAGTTCCTCTGATACTGAACAAAAAGAAAAAATTCTATTTTAAGAAAGCGGATAATTTTGTACATAAAAAAGATCTTGTTTGAAGGAAAACGTACAAAAGATTGAAAAAAATATGTTATCCTAAAATCGTTTTTGGGTCTAGAACTTCCCTGTTTATCTACTATTGTCCTTTTCGTTACTTTTATTAACAAACATTTTACAACAATTTTTGGATTATATATTTCATGTATTTTTCGAAATTTTAACCAAATTCGAAAGCAATTAATAGACATCTTTTCCAGAAAAAAACTTAATTGGGAATAATGGATAGGCTTATTTTGTAAACATTTAAGAATACGGGTGAATTTTTTCTTAAAAACTTTTTCTTCGTTCTTATGGTTCAAAAGAAAGACTGTCATCGTGTCGTTGATGGATATAAATGGTCGGAATATCCACAATTCCTACGAATAATTGAATTTCAAATCGGTGTACGAGCACCAAGGGATATCTGATAAAGGGGGAATAAAATTGATGAATCAAAAATGCGCTACATTCCCTAAAGAGTCCTAGTTCAGAATGAATAGGCAGCATTATGTAACCCTCCGCCAAATCGATTTTACTCCTTAGCAAGTTGAAGATATTTGAATCTTCACAATTTTGGCTAAGAGAATTTATTATTTTATAACAGATTTATTAAATTTCTTTCACTTAAATCTGTAAGGTTCTGATCCTTTAATGTAAACTTTCTTCTTCTCATATTAAAATTAATTAGATTCTTAAAATTAAAAACTGATTTAGATTTGGATGATGTGTGCGGAAAATAGAATCAAATAACTGAAAGTTAAAATTTAAACAAACTGGTAAAGAAAGCAATATTTTTAATTAATTAATAACTTTATTTATAAGTTAGAACATTTAAAATATAGCAATAAATTAGAAAATTTCTGCTAACTATTGACTGGCCACAGATCTTATAAAAAACAATGCAATAAATATTTTTTTAAATTTTAAACCACTTTCAGCTTATCATAAAATCAGTGTTTAAACACTATTGAAACCCTTGGAAACCTGTTGAACCTTTCAACATTTCTTATAACTCCTTGAAATCTTCCAAAAGCTCTTAAAACTCGAAAAATGTCTCTAAACCGCGATAAAATCTTTTAATAATTTCAAATATTTTGAAAATTTCCAATTCTTTCCTCGGTCCGTCATATTTAATTCAAAAATTTTACACAATCATGAAATATAATAAATTTGTTCGACATAATTTAAAATGCCTCGTTTGACAATCACTCAAAATTCTGTGAGACCGTTCAAATCGTTACAAATAACATGAAATTTTGTCATATCCCTTGAAATATTTTGAAATAATTCAAAAATTATTATATTATTTTAAACTCTTTTAGAGTTGCTAAAAAATGGCTTAAAATACGGTGTGACCAAAAATAGCTGTAACAAAGAAAGCTTTTTTTCTTCCCATGAATTAATTTTTGTAAGTTATTCTTAAAAAATTTGAAATTTTTTGCAAAATCTCTGAAATTTCTTGAAATGTTTTAATTTTTCTTACTTATTTTTTGGAAGTACTGTGAAATATCTTGAAATATTTTGTAATATTTCGAAAATTCTTCGAATTCAAGAAAAATATCATTCTAGTTTTGTGACATGCCATAAAATATTTTGAAACAAATAGCAAATACTTTAAAAAATCTTTAAAATATTCTTACATATATAGAAATCAATAGCGATTCTGTAAATACTTTCGAAATACGTTTCAATCTTTCACCTCTACGCCAATAATTGTAAAAGTTTTAGATTCAAGAGTACAGTCGCTAGAAAGAATCACTAGAAGATCTCTTGAAATCCCATACAAAGTTTGTTAATCTCTTCAATTAGTCCAAAATTCTTTAAAATTAACTGAACTCTTTTGAAATCTTTTAATACTACTTGAAATAATAATTCGAAATTTTGTAAAATGTTTGAAATCCTAATATCTGGTGTACATTAAACATTAGAATGATCAGCCCCTCGGTATTAAGTAATCAACAGCAATAAATAATTTGTTGGTTTCATAAAATTCTATTTTATTTCTTATAGGAATATATAATTTCATTAATTATATTAACAGTAGTTGTAAACAAATTCAAGGTTAAGAGCGACTTCCACTTTTTAGTTTCAAATGTCATAAATGGAGCAATTTCATTTTATTCAATATCAAATTATTTCTTAATCTATTAATTTTTAGATTTAGTTATTTATACGATTATATAAATGTAATTTTTCTGTGATTCATGAGAAAATCGAAAGAGATGTCTTAATTTTCAGATAAGAAAATTCAAAATTTCCACAAAATAGTTGAATCCTCAACCAAAGAAGATTAATGTTTTACCAGTCGTTTTTTATAACCAAACAAGAATCAATATTTTTCAAAAGAGACGCATTTTCTACAAAGCGCTGTAACTTAGCAACCAAAAATAGTGATTTTGAAAATAAAATTAGTTTTCTAACCAAATACGGAAATTTTCAACCAAATACAAGAATCTTCTACCCAGAAGCTATCATGGTTATTAATACAAAATACAAATTTCAGATGCAAGTGTATCCATTCAATTTTTTTTCATTTGATTTAAATTGTCTTGCAATATTCCGCTTTAGATTTGGACTAGGTTAGAAATCTTTTGTAATGTTTGAAATCTTTTAAAATATTGTCTTAATGGAATCTTGAACAACATTTTTCATTATCTTGAAACCTTGGAGAATCTTTAAAGAAACTTTAAAGCTTCCTTTTAAAATCTTAGAAAATCTAGATTGCGTTTAAAGTCTTTTAAAATCCCTTTAAATAAAATTTTTTTCCCATTGTCCAAAAATTTTAAATATGTTTACAATGATTCGATATAAAAATTTGTTTGAAACATTTATTCAACAAATTAAGAACATAATTGTTGCCTTTCTTACTCAAGATTCAGTTACAATTTAAATTTTCTACTTTAGAAATAATTTTTTAGAAATGGAATTCCTAATTTGTACATTTTGCCTCAGTAAATTCCAGAAACATGAAAGAGGAGAATACAAATGTGTGGTATTCTTTTTTTAAGCAAAGCCGAATCAAGAAAAGTTCAAAGATATAAAAGTTTCTTTTTTATCGATTCTGAGCACGGAAGCAGTTTTCTCAGAAAGTTCAGAAACACAGATTGTTGAAATTTTTTTCAACATTATCTGAAACTTGTTAAAAAAGTGTGGAGTGCCTAGAAGACACTCAACGTCTAAGAATTCCGTCCTAGAAAGGAGGTGTCTCACAGCACTTTCTGTTCCATAGTACTCTTAAGAGGAAAGTTATAAGCCTGGGATTATTATGACGCTCTAATAAACGGGTATAAGTACAGAAATCATTATTAACTTCTCGTTCCGCAAGTCATTCTTTGCTGCTGTCGACCATTATCGTTTAGAAACAACCTGAAGAGTAAAATTTTATAAGACAAAATTTTGGGATAAGGAATTTTGTCAGAACTTTCGTCAATATTTGAAAGAAAATAATACAAGTGAATTCTGATCATTTGCTATAGCATACGTCAGTTTGACATCATCTTTAATTGATTGATTTTTAATTCCTTGATTTTGCCCTATTAAAATTATAAATTTTGAAAAGTGTGATGCAAAATTTTTAAAATGCTTCATCAAGAGAGGCTTGTTATGGCATGAATTTTCAAATGTAAATTTTTGGCATATTTCAATATAATTTGACTCCAAGCTTTCAAAAATATAATTTTTTCAATCGCCTTATATATCTGTGTGAATATGTAACATTTTTCAGTTCACCATATTTCGAAAAGTGACATATCTTTTGTCATGAAATTCAAACGAATTGTAGCTCCTACTGATATCCAGATATGATAAGATTTTGAGCTCGATCTTTTATTCAGACGTAGCTTTTTTCGATTAGACATTTCAACAACAACAAATTTTCACCTTATGTGCACGACAAAGACTTTTTTGATACTCAAAATACAACAACTCAATTCCTAGAGTATTTGTTTACGTCTTCAAGGCGGATCCGAACCGATTAATGAAGTTTCGAAAACAATGGTTTATTCTGTTCATAATGGAAAAACTTTTTCATATGTTTAACATACGACAATACTATTTGTAGCTTATTTGTTCGCGTCATTGAGATCATTTACCCTATTGTCGAATATTTTATAATCCACCAGTAGCAATTTATAGAGTTTAGAAAAAATGGTGTATTCTGTTTAAAGAAGAAAAGGTTTGTTCATAATAAGAGTAATGCAATATTCTATCTCACGTGTTTGTTTCCGTCTTGAAGACGCATCGATTGCTCAAGTTAAGATACTCCCATGTCCTAATATAACCTACCGATATCGTTTTTAAATTTTCAACAAAAATTATTTTCATTGTATATAAGAGGATTTTTTTATATTGTGAATACAACAACACTGCATTTAATGTGATTGTGTGTGTGTCGATGAATACTTTTTATTAATCAACAGCTACATAGCAAATTAATAAAAATTACACTGTTTCTATAAAGAAAACTTTGGTTTTAGTTTGCAATATAACATTACATTTAATACCCATAAGGAAGCAAAAATCTCATAAAATTACAAGACATAAATAAGCCCATAGAGAATATATAATACTACTTCGCAGCGGTATTAATTATTTTTAACGACTTAGTTTCATGATCCTAAATTAAGAATTCTTTAATTATAAACGACGTTTGGAATTTTTTAGTTTTAACGAACCAAGTTAGGATTCATTAATCAAAAAGTCTATACAATCAATAAAAATATCATTTCATACTACATGATATAACATATATTTTTAACTATTATTATCTTGAAAATATCTACAATTTTAAAGGTTCTAAAATAGTTTAGTATTTGAAACTGTAAAAATAAAGTTAAGGTTCAAAGTTTGTAATTCAGAAATATTTGTTTCTAATTGTATCTGTTTAATTAAAAAATTAAAAACCCCTTAAATCTTGGAATTTCTATCAAGATTTCTTAAATCTTATCCAATTTCTTTTGATACCCTTTGAAATAATATCAAATTACATGAAATCTTTACAATTCTTTGAAATTGAATAAGAACTATAGAAAAACTAGTAAAATTCCAGAAAATCTGATAATATTTATTATAATCCTGGAAAATCCTTAAAAATACCTTGAAATCTTTTTCAAACCCTTGATATTTATTTAAGGCATTGCAAATTTATCAGAATGTTTTAAAATACTATAAAAATTTTAAAATCGTATGGATTTCCTTCAATTCTTGAAGTCTCTTAAAAGTTTCCTGGAATATCTTCAAATATCTTAAAAGATTTGAAATTTTTTACACCATAGGAATACATTCTTTGAAGTCCAATAGAATAGTATGAGATCCCGTGGTATTTTTTCAAATTTCTTGAAGCTCTCTCGTTCCTATAAAATCCTTCAAGACTTTGAAACATTCAAAGAAATTATTTAAAACTGCATTCAGTTATGTAAAATGCTAGACCCAAAGTATTTCAAATACTTTGAAATATTTTTAAATCCTTTGAAATTTATTAAAACTCCTAAAAATTCCTTGGAATATTTTTAAATATCCTAAAATCTTTTAAATCAATTGAAATCATTAAAAATACGTTGAAATATTTTTGAAACTGTTCAAATCTGTAAAATAATTTCAATTTCCTCAATTCTTGTAAATACATTTTTTCAACTCCATTAAAATATTGCAAACTTCTTTTAAAAATCACGTAAAATTACATAAAATCTGATAATATTACTTACAAACTCTTAAAATCTTTTACTTTCATGAAATTCTTTGACAACCTGGGAAATTGAGAAAAATATATAATTAAGAGCCTTTGAAATCCCGGAAAAACTGAAATTCTTGAATATTGGACAAAATCTTCAAAAAAACCGTAGCAACATTTGTAAATCCTAAAAATCGTTTGAAATCCATTGTATCCTTTTCCCATAACCGTAAAATGTTATAAATCGTATGAAATAATTCTAAATTTTTCAAAGTTTGCGAAATGTTCTAAAACAGCATAATAACAAAAATATTTGAAATTATCTTCTAATTTTGGAAACTCTACGAATTTATTTAATTCTAGTCCAATTGTTTAAAATCTTTAGAAATATTATAAAATGATTAGCAATTTTTGTATCCATTGAATTCCATTAACAATCATTTGGAATTCCACAAAAATCATTGAAAATCTTTGGCCTTCTCTAAAGTAACTTGTAATCAATCAAAATAAACCAAAATCCTATACATTTTCTCTGCATTTTTTTTTAAATTAAATAGAACGGGTTTTAGGTTTGGTCTGCCAGACATTTACCGAGTCGGTTGGCTAATTTCATTCCACTTATTAACTCTAGTTTGTACGAATAAAAAAATAATTTATATTTTTTTACCCTCAAGGTTTTTAAAGTTCGAAAAAATCATAATAAAATTGTTTAATGTATTGATGATTTGAAAATTATGAATTGAGTTTTTAGTATTTTAAATTCAGAAGAGTTCTAATACATCGAATGCTTTGCTTTTGTAGTGTAATTCAGATTTAAAATGTTTTCAGGCATAAAAGTTAAAATTTTTGAAATTGTAGAACTTGGAAAAATGTTTGGTAATGTGGAAATGACCAGAAATTTAACATCGACAAATGGGAACTTCAAATATTCCAGATATAAAATTTAAAAACTGAGAGAGGACACTTGTGATAGGGAATTTCGTCTAACATATTCCGCGTTCCATCTCCCAACCAGACAAGACTTTTCGTATAGTTTTATCAATTCTCGTGACCAATATTCGCGTTTCATGGACCCTTGCATTCTTCCCAGTCTCGAAAATGTAGCAAACTTTCTGCGAAGAATGCGTGGCGAAAAATATTGCATGAATATTT
The DNA here is from genome assembly GCA_035041075.1 of Acraspis erinacei. Lineage (NCBI taxonomy): Eukaryota > Metazoa > Arthropoda > Insecta > Hymenoptera > Cynipidae > Acraspis > Acraspis erinacei. The sequence continues at coordinate 36,900,418 of JAWWLR010000054.1, forward strand.
TTGTTTCCACAGATTTTGTATTCTCCTGACGAATCGACTTCGCTTTTGTTTAAGCCCGACAAGTTTAGAAACAGGAAAATTGCACGGCTGCCGCCCTGCTTAAAGTTCTTTCAATTCGTGCGACCCTTTCGTGTCCGGTAAAAACTTTTCCGGAAGTCGAACAACGCCTCAGTCATAAATTCAATTTTGCAGGTTGTATATGATGATGCAGTTTCTGATTCTTTCGACAAAATCAAACTCCTAAAACAGCTTGTGGAATTTTCAAAAGTTCTATTGACATTACATTTAGATGGGGTACTTTATAAATAAGGTTATTTTTCCGCATGGACGTGGCGGTCCAATGTTTTTCTATGTAACATTATATGCGTGGTAAAAAAATTCACTATAATAGTTTCTTCCAAAACAGTTATTTGAATTATCAACTTTGCGAAACAATATTGTTTCACTTTTAATCGTTACTTCTAAAGTCTATTAAATCACCACTAAAAATCATTAATTGGTTTAAATTGTTCATTCATTCTTCAATGCTTCTGGCCTGAAATTGAATAACGTTTAGGATGTTAATAAAGAACAATACTATTTTTCTAGATTTATCAAACAATTTTATTTAAAAAAATTATAAGTTTCTGGAATCCACTATTGTCAAATTCAGAAGTATCTGGTATGAAAGTTACAATAAAATCTAAATAACATTATGATTCTGGTTAGGCCATCATAATTAGTGAAAATAAAAAACTGAAATTAAATTAAGTAATTTTCATCGATTATTATAACTTTACCGAAATTATGTTGTTATTTACATTTGAAATATAAATTTTCTAATAGATGCTGTTTTCTCTTTCATGCGAAGTAATGCTTAAACAAAAATTTACAATTTTATTACTTACTACAAATTTAAAATCTTTCTTCAAAAATTCGTAAATTTTTTAATCTTATTGTTTATTCTGTATTCATTTATATTATTATAAATAATTTTCCTTTTAACTAAAATCTCACTCCATAATTAAAGCAGGAAAAGAAAAACAGTGCGACTAAAATATTTTTCTCAAAATTCGACTGTCATTAGAGGATTTTAACGAGATGATGGAAAAAGCTCCCATATGCCTATGGGCCTTTATTCCAGCATTGATTCAAATGAACTTACAAGGTGTTTAAATTATCAAAAAATACAAACAATATACAAAAATGATAAAAATAGGTTTAAGGCCCGTTTTCCGATGTTTTTCATTCGAAAGCAGTAAGTATAAAATAATATTATCTAAGTTGAAAAATCGCAAATAATTTTTCGAAAACGTATATCCAAAAAGTACAAACTTAAAATTCAACAACTAAAATTATTTCTTCAAAAATTAATAAATATAATCACTTTTAAATAATTGTAGGCCGTTTATGAAAAAGGGGCCCATAAAGCATATTTTTTAAACACTACAATAATACAAACACCGTTATCGAATTAACCTTTATTTTTATCACCCGAATATGATATTTTACTACAACTTTGTAACAACAATAAAATGTGCATTGCAATAATTCACATCAAGTAATATTACAATAAAAACTTTTAAGTTGATTTTCTCGAAACAAAAGTTTGGCCTCTGGGCCCTTTTTCTACTAACGTCCTCAACAAAAAGAACAGAAAAGAAAATCGCCAACTGAAAAAATAAAAAAATTAGTCACAATGCAATAATTTAGATTATAATATTTATATAAAATTATCTTCTTGGCTTCACTTTCAAATCCTTTTCTATTAAAATATTATAAATAGTATTATTTTTTCCTAAAATTTAATTTAATTAGAGAATAAGATACTAATAAATACTTATATTTACTATTAAAAATAACCAATAAAATTATCAAGCAATCAGTAATAAAGTTATATGCACATATAATCATAATATTCTTACTATATTGATAGTCTTATTTGTTTCCTATTTCTGGTTGGTTCTTTCTTTCTTTGTTTCTTTTTTTAAATTAATTATTGTCTATCATTTTTTGAGTTGACGCCATTCCTCTGAATTATTGATTCTAATTCGAACCATTAACTGAATTTTCGACTAAAAATCCACATTTTAACAAATTTTTCTTTCTCATAATTTCAAGGATAATGGCCGAGTAAGTAAATTAAATTCATTTTTTCATTCCTTGAATTAAGTGTTGTAAGCGTCGATTTACTCAGTTAAACGCGTTTCTGAGTTAAAAGTGTTATTTAAAGATAGGGCCCTTCTGAAAATGTTCATTTTTTCTGTTTAATGGTGTTATTTATTACGGAAATAAAAATATGTATTTCACGTGATTTTTTAAAAGATTCATGCACTGTTTTTATATACAATCCCAGGTAAGGCTAAACGTTGCTAAATTGATTGTCATGTCCATAAGATTATTACAGTCAGATACAGAACCATCCATGTTTCCTGCAATGGTTATTAAACTGATCCCTCCATTTAATCAAATAATGAACTCAATTTATTGCATATTTTTTCTCTAAAGAGTTTTTTGTTTCCTTTTCTTAATTTGATCGATAGTCTTGATTTCTATTTTCACAGATTGTGGAATGATATCTACACTGACCGAGAGTAAATACCTCTGTTGATAATACAGGTTCCTTTAAATTACTCGCATACCAAATTTAACACCTAGATTGAGATAGCGTGTATTTCTGAAGAAATATTCTTATTTCGAACTTTCTAATAGCTTAATGGTAAAGAACCTAACCGGTAACCGAAAGTTCTGTGGTTCGATTCCCAGTGGAGCCAAGTGAGAAGATCTTTTTCAGAAAAATTTGTTAAAAAAATTACACAATTTTCTCATTCTACCATTGCATTGACTCTTTATTTTTCAAAACTGACTATTCAAATGCGAAATTTGAGGATATTTATCGAGATTGACTCATTCAGACCCAAATTATGTTCTTTTATTTTACATCAGAAAATGGACGGATCTACGGTTTTCCATAAAAGTCGTAGTGGAAACTCGAGTAGAAAGCGGACTATATAGATAATGGGAAGTGAAGAACGAGAAGGTTGTGTGGAAGTTCGGGTTGCTCTATAAGAGGAAGCGGAGGTACGGGGGCAACATCACTAGCAGGTACCTACGTATCCGAGTAAACCCCTGAATCAGACAGGGAGGCGGATCACGTAGACTGGATTCCTCCGCGATTGAGCTGAACTGGATTAAACCAATCTTCCGGGGATTTAAATAATTGAAATAAACTATATGGCCGACGTAGATCGAGAGGGTTGCCCGTAGAGTAAGCTCGGAATTACGTTTGCGTTACGATCCTCGCGTCCATTTTAACTCCGAAGAGTCGAATTGTCGCAGCAAACATTTTTCCTCATTGCTTCCCAACGCTCGAGTAATTGTTCCACGTTTGGATTTAAATTTTTGAAATATTTTTCGATACAAGAAAGAATGGTGCTAATAAATAAAGAGACAGGGTAAAAGGGGGCGAGAGGATTTTCCAGAATGTGGCTAGAAATTACAAAATATGGGCATTGCTACAAAATATTTATGATTGGGCGATTGCAAAAGTATATTTTATGGGTTAGCTATCAGGATGTATACCCGGTGGATGTTTTAAATGTGCCGGTCAATTTAATTTGAATTTCAGTTTTAATTTGAAAGAATTTTTAAATATTTCAAGTAATTTCTAAAAATTTTAAAGGGTTTCTGATTTGGTTGCGAATTTTGTAATAGAATTATAGTTCTAAGTTACTCTGTTAAAAATTTCTGTTGAAAACTTCCACTACATGAATTGGAAGTTTATTTCCGAAACGTAAGGTAAGGCAAGAATACATAATGTTGTAGTTTCCAAAGGATGGCATTGGTATAGTACGTCACATGTATTGGAATTTTATAAGACATGATGGAGCCAACCCTTTTGTTAATGTATAGTATATAATGCGCGTATTTATAGAATTCAAGGAATCCATGGAATTTAAGAGATTCGTGAATTTCACAGAATTTACGTAATTTAAACAAATTAACGGAAGTCGCGAAATTCATATCACGTCCAGAATTCACGGATTTCGTGGAATTATCGGAATTCGTGGAATTAGCGGAATTTATGGAATTCACGAAATTTGAGGAATTCACGGAATACCCGGAATAGAAGGAATTCATGAGACTCAAAGAATTTAAGCAATTAAAGTAATTCACGAATTCCTTGAATCCCTTAAATTCCGGGAATTCCGCAAATTGCATGAATTCTGTGAATTTCAGGGGTTATAAGAAATACATAAATTCCTTGAATTCTGCCAATACTCTGATTAAAGTCAATTCGGCGGATTACTTAAATCCCGTGAATTCCATAAATTTAATGAATTCCTTGAATTCCATGAATTCAATGAATTCTGAAAATTCCATGAATTCCAGGAATCCCATAAATTCCATGAATTTCATTAATTCTTTCAATTCCATGAGTTCAATGAATTCCGCGCATTCCTAGAATTCATTGACCTCCATGAATTCCTGGAATTCCATTAATTCCGCCAATTCCGTGATAAGAGTCAATTAGGCGAATTCATTGAATTCCGTGAATCCTATGAATTCAATGAACTCCTTGAATTCTTTGAATTCCATGACTTCTTTGAATTCCATGAATTCAAAGAATTCTTCAAATTCCACGAATTCCATAAATCCCATGATTTCGTGAACTCTAATAATTCCATGAATTCCATGAATTCCGCGCATTCCTGGAATTCATTGAATTCCACGAATTTCATAAATACCATAAAGATCACAAATTTCCTTAATTCCGTGAATTTTACCAATTCCGTGATTTTAGTGAATTCCTTTATTTCCTCGAATTCCTTTATTTCCTCGAACTCCATGAACTCCAAGAATTCCATCAGTTTCGTGAGTTCTTTGGATTCCATGAATTCTGCGAATTTCATGACTTCTGTGAATTTCATGAATCCAGCGAGTTCCATAGATTTCGTGAATTCCGTGTGTGTGATGAATTCCGCTAATTTCATGAATTTCGTTAATTTAATGAATTTCGTGAATTCCCTAAATTCGGCGAATTTTCTTGAATCCTTGAATTCCAATAATTATGTGATTTCCTTGTGCCAAATTTTCGTCTTATAAACACTAATACAGGAACTGGAATACATGTATTGCAATTTTGTCTTTCGAATACCATCTTTGCAATTTTACATTACGCTTGTATTGTGGAAGTTTTTTAGAAGTGTTGTAGAATTCCAAACATTTTTAACAGAGTAGAACATCAGATTTTTTGGTCATAAAAATTACAATTCGCATTCGAAACATAGACTTTGTTTAAAGAATTATAATTATGAATTTTAACAGGTATTTTTTATTTAAATTTCCTGCTTTCAAATCAGGCTTTAAATTATTTTCTAAAATAATCATTTTATGTCAAAAATTCGCTATTCACAATAAAATAATAATTAGTTAAAATTTTTCATTGCTGTATTTTTATAAATGATATATTTTAATATATTTTTCTGTAAATCTGATGAGAAAAACTATTATTATTATTCTGAAAGTATGATTTTCTGAGGCTTTCTTAGCATTTATTTAATTAACACTAAGTTTTTAAATACCTAAAAGGGAAATTTACTCTTCTTTTAAACTGCCTTCTTATCGGAAATGACCGGTCTTAAGGTCTAAATTATAATTCTTTACAGTTTCCTGACTTCAAAAATAAATCATAATTTTTTCGAAAATTTCCCGTTTCAAGTAAGAAATTCTGGACACAACTTCTGACTTAAAAAAAAGGATGATAAACATTCGCGGAATTTTAACTTGAAACAGGGCTTGTTCTGTAAATGACCTGTTCCAAGACAATACTATAATTCATGACGAAATTATATGTTCCAAAGTCAAAATTATAATTCTTTAAGGACATTTTTTTCATATTTTATATATTTATGCCTCCATTCAAACTCAGAATGATAATTAGCATAAAAAATGATCTTCTTATATAAATTACCCTCTATTCTCAAGTAAAAATTATAATTCTGAACGAAATTTTATTTTTTAAGGTGATACTAAAATAAAAATTATCATTGTTTATGAGAACTCCCTCTTTTATCTTAAATTTATATTTACTTTAGAAAATTCTGTGTCTCCATTTAAAGATTATAATTCTTTTCGACAATTGCTTTTCTTAAAGTCGAAATTATTATTCATTGCGGAAATTGCTTTTCCCAATGTAAGAAGTATAATTCTTCAGAGGAATTCTCTGTTCCCATGGTCAAAAATATTTATAGTGAACCAAAAATAAATATGATAATTCCTTCCAGAAATTCCCAGTTCTATCTTAAATTATAATTGTTTCAAAAATTTTCCTATTTCGAAATTCAAATCATAATTCTTACTGGAAATTTTCTGTTCTAGAATAAACCAAAAATTAAATTATTATTCTTTAGACGAATTCTGAGTTGTATTTTTAAATTATAATTCTTTTGGAACATAGGAATATAATTGTGATTTTTAATGTGAGTTTAAAAAAATGATTTGCTGTCACAACTGAGAATTATAATTATTTTAGAAAATTGACGCTAATAAGCACAAATTAGAGTAATAAAGTATATAAAACAACTTTTAGTTTGAATATTACTGAAATTAATTTTTTTTCTTAGCTACTTTCGAATAGAACCAAATTCGTGATTAATAATTTAGTAATTAATTAGTAATTTTAATTAATTATCAATTGAATTAATTAATTAATTAATTAGAAATTTTGTTTAGATTTCATTAATCTTAGAACTAAATCAACAGAAACTTTCCAGATTTTGTTAATACTTTATTTAATAGAAGAATCCTTTCTTGATTAGATACGGTCACGCAACTCTTGTAAAGAAAACTTTCTTATAAAAGTTTCGTTTACTCACCAAGAATTCTCTAGACAATGCAGAAAAGTAGAACTTACCTGAAACAGAAAATTCATACATTAGCTAGGAAAAATTGTATAATAGTTATGAAAATATTTCGATTTGATTAAAATAATCGAAATGCAATTTCTTTTGTCCTAGCAGCTCGAAATATTAAATTACAAAATGGCTATAAATAGGAAACAGGACACGCCACTCTATTTCTAAATTACATCGATAAAATCAGTAATCGCTCTGAAATAATTTATTTGGATTGGTGCTCAAAGCGGTCTCGAAATGTTAAATTGATTTGTGACTTTGAAAATAGACGAAATCTCTAGAAATTGCATTAGGTTTTGTTTAAAAATATAATTAGACTATCCTTTATCAATAGATTCAGTTTTAATTTAATTAAAATTTCATTTATTTAACAACCCAAACGTCTGCATTGGAAAGTCTCGAGTAAGAGTAATAGAAGGGAAAGAAAGGACGTCTGCAACTTTAATTATTTTCTACTTCCATAATGAACTTGTGAAAAAGCTGCTTGTCGTTTCCAAGAATTATTTCAACTTATGTTAATTAATTTGTTTCCTTGTATTAAATTAACCCATTTGAATTCAGAGCTCCCCTCAAGTTTTTTTCCTGGACCATAATTACTTTAAAGTAACTTATAATTACCTAAGAAGAAAAATTTGTCGTATTCCATGTTTCTTTAGATAGGTAGACCTCACAATGTTATCCCATTTTTTAAAAAACTCCTCTTCTTCCCATGTTTCAAAAAAACTTCCCGATTTTTCTCGTTTATACGCTTAATTGCGAACTGAGTTTATAGAACCCAATAAGAAAATCCAACCTTTTTTTTAATAGTTCATTCTTTTGTTTGAAAATACCACTACTATATTTTTAGTTTAGAATTTGACGCTTTTAATGAAAAACTTTATTATTTCTTTTAAGAATTCATCATTTTGTTGAAAATGCAAAAATGTTGATAAAAATTCATCTTCTATGGTTCAAAAATCCACTGTTTTGTTGAATATTCGCTTTTTTGGATAAAAAATTCTTCCTTTTGTAGTTACAAAATTTATATTTATGGGATAAAAATGTAACGGTTATGCAGAAAACTTGACACTTTGGCTTGAAAATTCAACAATTTGATTCAAATATTTTTCCCTCTTGAGTAACATATCTTTAGAGGCTGAAGACTTCATTATTGTTAAACATTTGTCTTTTTGGTGTGATAGTTTAACTGATTTTTATTTAAAATTAATATAATCTCGTAGAAATAGCAACTGTTATATTTGTGATTGAGAATTTATTGTTTTTGTTTGAATTAAACTGTTTTTGTTTGGTTTTCAGTAACAATTATTTTTGTTCGTGATATCAGATTTTACATTTTTCATTGACAAATCATCATTTTTATCGAAAATTCAACTACTTGCTTGAAACTCGATCTTTTTGGTTGAAACTGCACTTTTTTAAGATTTATCATTTTAGATAAAAATTTACATCTTTGACTGTAATTTTAACTATTTTATTGAATTTTCGATATTTTAGTTGAAAATTAATTTTTTATTTATTATTTAACTGTTCCACTTTTTAATTAAAAATGAATCGTTTTTCAATTAACAATCAACCATTTAGTTTAAAGTTAACTTCTTATTTTAAAATTTAGCTGTTATATAGGAAAGTTGCCCTTTTCATTTGGAAATACAACTATTCATTTGAAATTTATTGTCTCAATTCGTATTCACAATTCGTATTTTTCGTTTGTTGATTCAAATGTTTTTCATTAAAAATTAAAATCTTCTTTGGTTGAAATAGCAACTTCTAAATTTCTTGTTAAGGATTCATCTTGATCGTCTGAATTAATCAGTTTTTAAGCCCGTAGAAGGCACACTAGTGCAAAAATCGCACCTGAAAAATTTTCAGTTTGCTGGCATTAGCGCAGGCACAGCTGCAGCAGCAGTGGGTGTGTGTGAAATATGCGTAATATATTCTAGATGTTTATTATATGTTCAATATGTTAAGTATTTATAGTTGAAGTATCAACTATTAAAGTTTTAGTTGAAAATGCGTATTTTTTATCGCGAATTTAACCACTAATTGAAAGCTGAACTTCTTTGTTGAAAATAAATTTTTTAAAAGATTTAGCGTTTTGGTTCAAATTTATTTAACTATCTGGTTAAAAATACATCTTTTCAGGGTAAAAATTCAACAATTTGTATGCAAATTCAACTGCTTAGTCCAAATTTCGTCCCTTTTTGTTGAAGGTTAAACAATTCCATTAAAAATTTATTATTTGGTTAAAAATGAAACTATTTTGTTAAAATTAATCTTTTACTAGAAAAAATCAAGGTCGTAAATTAAAGTTGCTCTTGAAAAATTTGTTTTTTTTTCCCTGAAAGAAAGAATTAACTTGGTTGGAAATATCTGTTTGTTTGAAGTTTAATTCAAATTCGACGCTTTAGCCTGAAAGTTCAAACGGTTGCCTGAACATGAAAATGTTTTTTCTCAAATTAATATTATTTTCTGATTATACTTGAACTATATTGTTGAAACAATTTCTTTCTTGTTTAAAATTTTGAATTCTCAGTTTCAAAACTCGACTCTTTCGTTGAACATTCATCTCGTTTGTCGCAAAATTAATCTTTTTTGGTTGAAAATTCAGCTATTTTGTTGAACATGCTATTTATTTTAAATTTCAGTCTCAAGTACTTTATGTTGAATTCAATATGACACATATACATTCATTTCTTTTGAAAAGAATGATTTTTTCGTGAAAAATCATTACCCTGCTTTGAAAGTATTTTGAGCTGAAATCTAAATAGGATAAAATCATTTTTTTCACGAAGGACATGTATGAAATAAGGCTTATTAAAAGTGAACATAAGAGTTATTTTCTCTTTGAAAATTTCTCGTTGAATTGAATTCTCAAGCTGGAAATGCTTTTCGCACAATCGGCGAAAAAGTTGAAAGGAAAGGGATTTGCAAAGCATGCCGAATCCTGGTGAAAAGTAGTACGGGACGATGTTCTCTTCACAGGGAATTTAAATCCGTAATGCGATTCGCATTGCACGAAAAAGAAAAAGGTAGAAGGTGAGGGCAGCAACTCTGGTCTTGACCCTCCCGGTTTCTACTACTGCAGGAGCCACTTACGGGGCAGCACGTCTGACTGCAGGAAGTCCACTACTACTTGCCAGCTTGTTCCAAAGACGTGCGTCGATTTCTACTGCTCTAATTTCAGATCTGGACTATGCACCATATTGTCAGGTTTCACGAACAAAATTCTTTTTGGGGCCATTCCGTAGAACATTTTCGATAGTCTATTGCTGTTTTCATGACGGCGTGAACGCGATGAAACGATCAGAATGATGACCAGAATTGGATTTTCGTAATGTTGGCTCTAGAGGTAAAAAAAAAGCTAATCGTTAGGCGACTTTATTTTAAAGCTTATCAATTTCCTAAAACCGTTGGATTCTGGCTTGAAAAAAATTAAACATTGGGTTGATAAAGATAAGTTAATATTTGTTTTATTTTATTTTAAGAAGAAAGCTTTCTTTAAATTGTACTAAAAGGAAGCAAAAGACTTAGTTCTAAAATTATTACTAACTATAATATTTCATTGTGCCTATCTAATCAGTGATGCGTGCTTTAAAATTTTTTTATGACAAACAGATTTAACAAAAACTGGTAAATTGGCCAATGGTGAATCCAATAAATTCGGTTCCTGAAATATGTAAACATTTGCGCACTTCACGTGATTATTTTTTAAATCTGGTATTCATTTTGTTCGTTTATTTGTTTTAGCTGATTACATTTGATTAAAGATTGTTTCATTTGGCCGTCTTTGCTTGTTAGGCATTAGTTTACAAAATGTTTTGTCGAAATACATAGCACTTTGCCGTGCAACTAAAAGAAATTGTATCTGCAGTTCGGATGAGGCCCTTTTACGAATGTTTATTATAGTGCTCCAATGTCCATGATTCCGATTGTTTTTATTGAATATAAATTTTGAAATACGATATACATAATGGATCCTCATAAAAATTACGAGAACTCAGGCTATTTGAAACCCATTCTGGTGATTCGTAACAGTGACATATGACTTATCAGATCTGCAGATACGCTTTATTTTATTTGCACGGCAGTATTTTTCCCGGTTTTATTAATCGGTTTGTTTTATTGTGAAATTAATAAATAATTAGAAACCCATATTTTTGAAATCAAAATATTTTAATTTTTACTTAGGATTTTGAATTTTCTTTTACATTTGATAAATTTTGGATTTTTTTATAACTTCAAATACATGGATTTAAAAAATAAAAATAGCAGAAATTTATATTGAGAACGTTTAACGGTTTGATTTCCTTTTGAACTCTTTCAAAATTGTATATTTTGAAAATAATTATATTTTATCTATAAAATCAACGTTTTAAATTAAAAAAGTTCAAATACAACATTTTTAATAATTACATAAATCACAATCGGAAGCCTTCGATATTTAAGTATCTTTAAAGAAGAAATACGGCAAATGGAGATCTTTTTATTCTTAGACATATAAATAGAAATAGTTTTACTACTAAGTATGTAAAACTGAGAATAAGGAAATTTTACAACTGAAAAGTGAACCATTTTCAAATTTAAAGGAAGAGTTAATTCTGGTGAGTGGAGATGATATCCCCTTCAAACTACTCCCTTTCGGAAGCCACAACCTTCTTCCAGCGATCCTTGAACTTTCGGAAGCACTCCTTAAAGTCACCCTTCGGAATAGCTAGCAGCTGCTTCGTAGCGTTCTATTTTATTTTCTCTACATCTTAAAATCTTTTTTCTCTTAGAGGATACTTCAATTTATTTTTTAAAAGTCAGAAATCATATGGAGGCTGGTCAAGACTTTATGGGTGCTGCGGAAAAGTCGTAAGGCCGCTTTTCACCAAAAATTGCTGAATAAGCTGCAATGGATTTATAAGTGCGTTATCATGTTAAAGGACCCGGTCACCACTTTTCCACCAATCAGATCTTTTCTTTCTTAGTGCGTCACCTTGTCGCTTCAGAACTTCTTGGTAATACTCCTTGTTTGGCATCTAATCTCTAGTTTCCGAATATAAATCACCAATATTTTGGCGAAATTTGATGCACATCAAATCGTAAGAAATAAGGAATAATGGAATAATATAGTAATGAGATTAAATTGAGAACACTTTCCCTTTGGACTAAACGATAAAAAGAGTTTGGTAAAAGTTCACAGCTTTCTCTTCGTCAGTATACAATTATAGAGAAGAAAAATGTCGAACCTGTAGACCATCGCATCCCATCGAAGCACTCACTGCTTTCATCCATCCCCTCTTCTTCGATCCACCCTTCATCTACAAGGTGCAAAAACTCTTTCACGCCTCAACTGTAATTAGTTTCCGAGTTAAAGTGGCCCGGTTGAGCGAGAGTGCACCAGTAGTAGGGTAAAAACGTTAAAATAAAAAATCCAGGTCACGGGAGATAAGGCTTTTTTGCGTTAGCTCATGCCAAGTCGAAGTTCCCTCTGGGGTTCGTTCGTGTTCGTCGTCAAGTTCGTCTGTGTGCGACCGAAACTTTTAAGAGGAGTCTTAAGGTAAGGCTGAGGTTGAGTGGGGAGGGGGGATGTCTTGGATGGATCAAGAATACAAGTGACTCCCGGATTTTCTCGAGACACTGGGCGTATTTGATTTTAATCATGAAACTTTATCCTGAAATTAATTTTTAATTATGTTACATAAAGTTTCTAACAATATGTTTAAATAATTGAATTTTTTTTTAAATTGTATTAAAATCATTTAAAATCTCTTAAAATCCATCGAAATACCATTAAGTCATTAAAAATTCTTAAGATATCTTAAAACGAGTTAAAATCCTTTCAAAAGCTTTGAAATCTTTGCAAATTGTTTAAAATCATCTGATGTCCTATAAAACCTTATGAAATCCCTTTAAATCGCTTTAAACCTTCGAAATTCCATTAAAATCCCGTGATATGCTTTAAAATTCATGAAAATACTTCTGTATTGCACAAAAACTTTAAACTCCCTTAAAAACCTTTAATCTGAAAATCATTTAAAAATCACTTAAAACCGATTGAAATCCTGTGAAATCCTCGAAACCCCTTAAGGTCACTTAAAATTCGTTAATAGCTTTTACATTTTTTCAATCTTTCTTAATCTTTCAAAATACTCTGAAATCCTTTAAAATCTTATAAAATCTCTTTGAATTCCTTCAAATCTTTAATATTTCACTAAAATACCCTGCGCACTTCAAAATACGGGAAAATACTTTGGTATCGCAGACAATTATTTAAAATCCTAAGAGATCTCGTGACTTATTTCGAAATCTCTTAAGATATTTGAAAATCCCTTAGAATCTCAAAAAACACTTTAGAAACTGTGAAATCCTTGAAATATACTAAAGCTCACAAAAATACTTCATGGTAATTTAAAATATGCGGAAATCCCTTACAATAACAGAGAATCAGGTAAAATATTCGAAACCTCTTTAAACCCGTAAAAGTCCCTTTAAATCCCTTGATTTGATCTTTTTTTGAACTTTTGCAAAGTGTAAGTCGGATGTTTATCCAAAATTGGCACTGTGAATTTACTAGTCAAAAATGTCTTTAATCAGGTTGGTAAACAGAAGAAAGTTCTACTAAATTCAGACGCAGCTAAAGTGAAAATACTTCGGTAGCACATGACATACTTCATAGTCCTTTGAAATCCCGTTAATTATTTTAAAAAAATTTAAATTTCTTAAAATCTATAAAAATCAGTTGAGATCAGCAGGAATCGTTTTTAATATCTTAAAATCACTACAAATCTTTTGATATGTCTTAAAATGAGCTTGAATAAAAAAATAACTAGAAATTTTATAAAATTTGTCAAAGTCTGGAAATATTTAGTAACAATTTGGAATCCGTGAAACCTCTCGTAATCCTTTGGAATCACCCAAAATATCCTGGCACTTATTTAAAACCATGAAATCTCTTGAGATTCCTGAAAAGCTTTGAAAATCTCGTTAAATTCCGTAAAAATGTCGTAATTCTTTAAAATAGTTTTTAGTTCTTTCAAATACATTAAAATCCACAAGAAATCTTTCAAATCATTTGCAATTCTTCGAAATTTCGTTTTTAGTGAAAATATAATTGATGCATATTTGATATATTAATTTAAAAATATCATCCACATGTATTTAATGTACCTTCCATAAATCATTTAAAAGCATATGTTTATATTAGTTTTTCTTTTCATCGTAATATTGTTAAATGGGCTACATTAAATTTTGAAAATTTTCAACTACTTAAGAGCAGCAGATATTTAGCGTGAATATAAATGTTGAATTAATGAATTATGAGAATGGGTCAAGTTATTCTTACCCCAGACAAAAATTTACATAATTCCGTTAATTAACTAGTCTGACCTGAGCTATTTTTGAATGATTTTAATTATTGTTCGATATCAACATGAAAAAGGAATGCGGTATCTGGGTATTCTGAAGCTTCAGGAAAATTAGTAAAACACTGTCTGCTCTCTGTGTTCTTTTCCATGTGGGAACTGACGAAGTCATGAGCAGCGTCTGCAATGTTTGCATACAGACATCGACGGAAAAAACAGGATATCTTCACGAACCCTCGAGCGTTTTACACATACGGTGTGAGCTGCAATTTCACCCACGTACCGGAAATTGCGGTGGTTTATTCGAGTTTGCCTAGCCGCGTGCAAGATACACAGTAAAATAAAAAAAAAAGAGAAACGATTCACTCAGACTGTGTTGCGTGTCGAGTACGATTTGTCGAGATCTCTAATTTAACACTTTTGGCGATTATTCGTTTTTTACTAAAAAAATGATGGATGATGTTCCCCTGCAGATTTTACCATTTTTCGTGTGGAGAATATATGCCCTCTTCAACACTTGACGTTTTAAAATTGTGTGAATTGCATACCACCATTATTTTTGTGCGTATTAGAGATACAACAGAAAGTCGATTTGAGGAACGTCGATTTGAGGAACGTCGATTATAGGGTCTCGGCGTGCACGCACTCACACTTGGGATATCAGCGCCTCCGTGGGCCGAACCCTTTTCAGTGCTGTGCGGCTTTTCGGTACTGCATCAAATCGTCTTTTCCTTCGATGCGGTCACCCGCTATATGTAGTTACGGCGCCGCCTCGTATACCTGCTTTATACTGCGTCCAGGGTTCGTAAATCCGTACAGAGCCCCGAACTGTGCCTATTTTCGACTCTCTGGTGTATTTTTTTTTCTTATTTTTATAATTTAAAAAAGTTCTTATTTTATTTATAAACATGTTATTAAACATTTTATTACAACGTGTGCCGTTCTTACATAAATTAAATTTGTTTATTTTCAATGTCATTTTTTACGATTCAAACTAAAAATACACGTCCTAGCATAATGTGGTTCTAACAAAATTTGTAAATATAATTTAGATGAAAAATTTGGTTAAAGAAAATATTATTGTAGCATGTGTCATTTTTCCAAAAAGTTCATTTTTTTATATTTAATATATTTTTAAAACAAGACTTTATAACCAATTTTTTTAGATATTTTTATTTTGTATGCAGATGAACTTTATTAAAAATATGATACAACTTTAATGTTAGCAATTTCTTTTAATTCTGAGGTTACTTAAAATCACGATTTTTTTTAGAAATATGGAAGGGGGACCCGTCTTAGGCACCTCACCTCTCAAGTAGAACCACTGAACTGTGGCGGCGTGTATAAGAGGATTAGCGTAGCAAAAGTGGAGAGGAAATTACAATGATAATACTGAGCGAAGAGTCGGTAATGGACAGAAAACCCGTGTCTCGAAAAAATAATCTTGATGGGGAGATTAGGTACGCCGGATGTTAAGAGACAACGATAAAAGAGAGTTGGGGGGGGGGGGTACGAGAGAGAAAGAAAGAGAGGAAGGTTCATTCACATGCAAATATCTGTCAACAGGTCCTCGTTTTCTATTCTTCTCTCATAAAGTATAATACAAAAATACCTTTCCCAAATACTCATATCTGCTATCTGAAACGAATTATTCTAGTGACAGTCACAATTCAGAAAGATTGATTATTTTTAGAATTCCTGCGGTGATTCAATTTTGAGTCCTAGTTCATTTATGTTTATTTTTAATTAATAACTGTGTTTAGTAACTGCTTTTGTAATAAATTGTTGTCATCATTATTCTAGCAATATCGATACATGAATACAAATGTTAATGAAAGAAATGAATTTGTAATTCAATTTAAATTGAATATGTTAATAATAAATGAGTAAATGGAAATAAAATTTGGAGAGCAATAATGAGATGCATAAGAGCCTGGAAGTAAACTCTTAGACTTAGAACGAGAAAGATATTCATCCCAGATTTGCGTGGGATACGATAATTACTAGAAATTCTACAATGAAAGAAGAGCCTATGTGGAGAATGTGAAGACTCCTCGAAGGCCAAGAATAATAAATCCACGGAACGTGAGAACAGGGTGTGTCAAGAATATATGAAATTACATTTTTTTCAGCTGCTTTTTTTAAGTGTTTAATTCAAGTTTGTTAATTGATTAGGATTTGACGTAATACTGTCGACTAGCGTTGTGAAATAATAGTTTTTTGTGGATGCAGTGACTGTTTTTCATCTACTACTATAAAATAAAATAGTTATTATAGTCTTTAAGCTGTGAAAAAATTCCTCTTTAGCTCCGCTGCGATTCGAACCCAGGCCTACAGATGGCCGGTCTCTGCTCCATATCTCTATCCATATCTGGAGGACCATACCGGGACTCTGTAGACCTGGGTTTGAATCCCAGCACTAAAGACTATAACCATTTTGTTTTGTACTAATGGATCAAAAATCATCATTCTGTAGAAAAAAAATATTTGTTTATTAATTTTCATATATTTAAAAATCATCATTTTCTTATCATTTCCGTATTTTCTTAGTTTAGAAAAACTCCTTAATGTAAAGAGTACAGTATAGAGCCTTTATTTCTAACCTAAATTTATTCTCCAATTTCCCAATTGTACATTAGGGTGTCGTAAAAACCCACTGCTTTGTATTTTGATTACGCAAACCCCTGAACTTTTTCCACTTGGTTAAAAAATAATGCGTATTTTTGTTTGATTAATAAAAAAGTTTAAACTGCCGACTTATGACCGGAAGTCGCGGTCTTGCAAGTTTGAGCGCGCCTAGGGCGCGCGGATGTTCAATCTCGTGCTTCGCGCTCGGACATAATTAAACCTCGCGCTTCGCGCTCGGATATTTATTCTTTGTATTTGGATGCTTGAATGAAATTTTATAAAAAATATATCTTTTAGATCACAGTATTTATATACGTCTTCGTATTCTATGCATTTTTCTACTTAATCAAG